>VYZM01001178.1:24642-47977 GCA_013398915.1 Dromas ardeola | reverse complement strand
ACGCCGCCCGCCGCCAGGAAGGCCCTCCGGGCCGGGTGAGTGCCCTGCGGCGCCGGGCGGGCCCGCCCTCCGCGGGGCCGGGGGTGGGGGGCTGGCGGGAGGCCTCTCCCCGTCCTGAGTGTCGCTGAGGCCCCGGGGCCGCCTCCTGCCGCGGGGTCCCCGCGCCTCCGCCTCTTTGTTCCGGGCCGGGCCCGCCGGTCCCCTCCCGCGAAGGGCAGTGTCCTGAGCGCGCCCGGCCCGGTTGGGAGCCAAACCGTGCTTGCCTCCGGTGCCAGCCGCCCGCCGCGCAGCCTGCTCGGGGCCCCTGCGCCCTCGGCGTGTCTCGGCCCCGCACGGCAGGAGCCTCAGCCGAGGCGGCGGCGGGTTTATTTACCGTGCGGGGGTCGCTGCGTCCCGGTGCTGCTCCGTTCCCGGGGTGGGGAACCAGCCACGTGCACGTGTGCGCTTGAGGCGTTTTGTAACGAGCCCGATCCGCCTTGTTCTGCCGACAGAGTCCCTCTGATTGATACGTAACGATTATGGTCGCAACTGGGCTTTTGCTGATGTGCTGTTACAGCTCACCTAAGCTTTCTCTGGGTGAAATAATCCGTGTTGGTACACGGGGTCGAAAACAGCGATTTGAGAACAGGGCAGTGGGTCTGTCCACAGCTGGGAGTTAGGGCTCGTTCTCCACGTCGTTCAGTTTCTTTTTTCTGCTGCCATACTGTAGAACCTGTCTCTCACCTGTGCCTTTTGTATTTTTTCAGGCGCACAGATAAAGCAGCTGGTAAAGGTAAGAGTTGAATTATTTACTCCTACTGTTGTATTCCATTCAGAAAGTCAAGGCTTTCCCACGAAGGTAGCCAAACATCTGTTGGCTCTTCCTTTTAAAGAATGTTTTGTTGCTTGATGACATGCAGTTTTTTTTCCAAGGTCCCTCTCAATACTGTGGAACAGCGATAAGCTGATGATGATGTTCGCATGTGCCCAACGTGCAAAAACTTATTCTTCCAAATAACCACTAGGGTATTGCTTCCCTGTCAGAAGTTGAGACCACACCGCATCGCAGTTCGACAGCTCTTGTTAGACAGTGGTCCTGAGTAGCTGGCAAAACCTGGGCTCACGTCTGTTGTGCTGCTGTCACAAATACAGGTGTAGGTCCTCAGGAGACATATGAAAGATATGTGGAAATAAGAGCATTTGAATATTTACACTTGTCCTTTTCTAGCTTTAGTGGATGGCAAATTTTTTTATGCATGTATCCCCACAGATGAAAGAGAAAAGTTTTGAAGGGGAGAGAGTATCTTAATGGGTCTAATCAAGAAAGGCCCAACTGTGGGGAGCTGCGACCAGGAGCAGAGCTTTTGTTCATCCAGTGCAAACTGTGTGAACTCTCTGCATCTATTTAACAGCTTCTTGTACAAAAAAAACGTCAGAGGTCTTTGCTCCTTACCCAGTGATGATTTCTGAAACAGTTCCAAGTAAAAGGCTTTGTGTGGTGTTGGTTTTGATCTGGCACCGCAGAATTGTCATAGAATGAAACAGTGAGGAAAGAAGGTAATACACCTGTGCAAATGAATTCATCTTTCTGCTGGAGCTGCTCAGTTCTTGTTTGCAGGCATTTGCGTGTTGAAGGCTGCCTTTATTCTTGTTATTCTGTAACTCTTTAACTTTATTCCTACAAGTCTATAGCTTTATTCCATTGGGTGTTGAAATCCATCACAGTTCTGCCTGGCAAGGTTTATTTTTGCAGACAAAAGCAGAATTAACTAATGTGTGTTTAGCACAGACCCCACTTACGTGCATTTACCCCTTACTTTGTAAAGGATGGGAAGAGTATTGTGAAAGCTTCAGCCTTTTAGGTCAAAGCAAAGTTGCTGGAATGTGTAAAAAGGCATGGTGTTGTCACTTAATACGCATATAGTGTTAACATCACATTTTAATGGTGATTCTCAGTGTTTTGGATACCCTTAAGCAGAAATGTTTATGTGGTAGTGGTGGAAAGCAGGCAGAATAGTCCCATTTTTACCCCAATTTCTTGGGATGTGCTTTGAAATGGCAAATGTCAGTCTGAAATTTCCCAAGTTCTGTGGCTGTCTGCACTCTAGCCGTTTTAGACTTTAACTTTGGGCTCTGAAAGATTCAGCTGTCCTTGAATGTGACAGTGGAAAATGTACTTATTAGATATCTTGGGCTCTTTTTTGTTACTAGACTTGCAGCCAAAATGGATTGCATGAACTTTTGCATGGAAACTATCACTGATGAGAAGTGGACTAGTTCTAGTCCAAAAGCAATCTGCCTTGGAGACTTGGTTTTTTGTTTGATTTTTAATCTTTGAAAATGGAGAAGTGAGAAAGCTGCACCTCTGTGTCCCAGCTGCGCACTGGATGAAGTCCTTGCTGCACCCTTGTGCTTATTGGGAAGACATGGAAACAGACCGGATGAAGCGTCTTCCTCAGACAGATCACGCAGTACGCGGGAGAGGAGCTCCCCCCCTTTTTGGCTGTTAGCATAAAATGTTTGAAGAAGCTTAATTGGGTGTAAGCAAACGACAGCTTTCCTTGCACGGCAGGGTTTTCGGTAGCTAGGAGTCCTCTGTAGTTCTGGAAGGTAAAATACCATTCATCGTTTCACCCCTGGGTGGAGCTGGGTTGAGGAAGAAATCCAGTGAAACTGCTGAGTGGTTCTGGTGAAGGCTTTGAATTTAGTGCTCGTGTTTACTGGTGTGAGTTTTGACATGGAATTTAATTCTGCGTGGTGATTTGCATTATACTATTATCCTTTACTATAAAATGCTATATCCATTTTAGAATATTAAATTTGCGTGAGCTCAGCCATAAAGGCAAATGGCCTGTGGAGGTAAGGTATACCTGGTGACACATCCTGTGTGTCTGTCGGACAAAGGAAAAACTTGCTGCATCGAAGTTTGTTCAGTAAGTTTTGTTGCCTTATGTTTGGGATTATATTTTGAAGTAAAATCAGCAGTGTTGCTGTTGGTAAAGGCTTAGAGGTGACGGGTGTGATCACGGCTAAGTTTGTGCCATCGGTGATAACCGAGGTGCTCTAACAGTGGCAGTGTCTCGCCAAGTTTTGCGTTCTTCTGTATAGTGCCATGGGATCAGAGGGCTTTTCTGCTCAGTGACTTGGGAGCGCAGGCACAAAGGTCTGGCTGCATAGGTCTGATGGGAAGATTACGGGAAGGTTGAAGTCGAAGGTGTGTATTGTGTCAGAATTAGTAGGTGATAGTTACCATACTGGTGTCACGAAGGCAGCTGCAAAGTCAGCCGTACCAATTGTATTTCCCGTCTTGTCTGCTTAGTCATGCAATTGCAATATTTCCCTAATGTGTTGCTGTAGAAATATTAGTTACATAAGTAGAACATTTAATCTCAGCTTATAAATGAATTCATGTAGCTAGAGTCAGACTGTGTAGTATAATTCACATCTGACTTCCCACGATGCTATATATTCCTGTGGAAATAATTTTCATTTTGGTTAGGCCTGAATAATTTTAATTATTGGCATATAGATTTAATGAATACGCTTCATGTTCTTCCATCACTGAATTCAAAATTCAGTGCTTACTGTCACTCTTAAAGCCACGTTAGCAGTCAATCAAAACTTGCTTCTCTGATATAATTTTACACCCAAACCAGTTTCTGATTCTGTCCTCCTTTCTGTAAGATTTTAAACTCTGCTGTTTAGTAATCACTTTTAAGAGTTTGGATGAAATGTGTCAATCAATTACAGTTGAAAAAATGGGCTGTGTAGCTACTCTGGAGGGAGTGCTGGGGTAGTGGCTGAATAGAAAGGTGCCAGGTTTGTGCTTACTGGTAGAGCCCTTGCCTTACTGGGTTGGCAAAACGTAAGTGCTCTGTCTTTGAGATTTTTAGAGCTGCAGGTTGTGAGAAGATTACTTCTCCCGCACTGAGGAGGAGGAGGGTGGGATTGGCAGCGTTTGTACGAACATAATACGCCGTGAATGAACACTCAGATTTCTGAATCTCCATGTCTAATGTTGCTCTACTTGTGTCATGCAGCTGAAACACACTCCATGTGGACCCTTGTTTACGCAAGTTATTTTTCTTGCATGTTTTCGTCTTGCAGCTTTACATTGGTATTGATGCTTTTTTGCAATGGTAAGAACAAGATCCAATGTAATTCTTCAGGTGCACGTAGGTACACAGCTGCGTGGTAGTGCTGTTAAAAGGTGGAAAGAGGAGTTTGTTGGAGAGGTAAAACAGGGCCATGTGAAGCCTTTATCTACCTAAAGCTGTGATCAAAAGAGATGTGGTGCCATGTGCATGGAGAGTCACCTCCCTGTAAGTCCGTTCTCAAATCAAAGTTTTTTTGCACGGCATGGGCTAGAGGATGATGCCAGCGGTATTTACATACTTTGGCATGTGGTTAATAGAAACCATGCGTTGGAAAGGGATTCGTGTGTCGAATACTTTTCTTAGATACCCACATGTGTGGAGAGCTATCTTGGTGATTTGTTCCGTGGTGTATTTTTACCCCGGTCTTTCCCTCTGAGGCTGCTGTCACGTGCCGTGTGGGTGGCTGGAGTTGCAGCCCTTCTGCCACCATGGAGGCTTTTGGGGCAGGGGAGTCAGAGACGTTCCTCCAGGGGCTGTAGGAGGAAACGGGTGGGAAAGACAACCTTGCTCTGTAGCCGTCCGCTTCCCACTGCTAGAAGAACTGTAAGGTTCCACTGATCAAAGAAAGATGGGACGCTTTAAGACTCTAGTTGTACAAAATGCTTTTGTAGCGTAGATAACTCGCATTATACCTCATTGTTTGTATTCTTAAACCTTCATGGTTTTTTGGTAATGACTGCTTTTCCCTAAGACTTTGTCAGTGTTTTGAGAGAGAAATGTCATTACTTAAAATAAACCCGTATAAAAATGTGCTGAATTTAAATAACTCAGATTGCCCAAACCTACTTTGACTCCTACGAGGATTTTCCTGTGTCCCATATGCGCAATTTCACAGCTCTTTTTGGGGGAGCCATTTGAATAGACGTTTACGCTAGGATTTTTTTTCCCGCGAGTTTCACTTCTGTCTGTGCCATTGTAAAATTACACGTTCAGTGCCTTATCTGTTGTGTGGTTACTGTGTTAAATCTAAGTTGCAGTCTGAGATGTATATACATTGTGATGCATTTCGTAACAGTTGGTTTGTAACTTAATAATTCATAGTTTATTTTCATTTCACTTAATTGTACACGGGTATTTTCTGAAAGTGTCTACTTTGCAGGGTTAGTAAGATGCTTTCAAATGCCTTATGAATCAAAGTTTAGAAAATGTCTTGTTAGTAATCAACAAACTGTTAATTTGTAACAGTTCAAAGTTCTTTTTTTTTTTTTTACGTGTCAAGGGTAGATGAAGTGGTGTGGGTATTTGTTACTGTTCTGATGTCAAAAAAAGAAGGGAGGAATCTGTTACTGCAACAAGCTTACCCCTGAGCTGCAGGCAGAAAGGGGGTTGGTAAATAAAAGCTTGAACATCTGAGCAAGTGCGGCTGGTCAGAGGGTGTGTGGAGTACCCGAGGGCAGCTGAGCGGGGTTTCGAGCTGCCAGTATGGCAGGACTGGTGCAGAGCAATGCCCCGGTTACAAAGGGCTGGCTTAGGCCAGCTCTGCAAGTCATAGAATCATAGAATGGTTCGGGTAGGAAGGGACCTTAAAGATCATCTCAGTCCACCCCCTGCCCTGGGCAGGGACACCTCCCACCAGCCCAGGTTGCTCCAAGCCCCGTCCAACCTGGCCTTGAACCCCTCCAGGGATGGGGCAGCCACAGCTTCTCTGGGCACCCTGGGCCAGGGGCTCACCACCCTCACAGCCAAGAATTTCTGCCTCACATCTCATCTCAATCTCCCCTCTTTCAGTTTAAAACCATTACCTCATATCCTGCCTGTCCACTCCCTGATCCAGAGTCCCTCCCCAGCTTTCCTGGAGCCCCTTTAGGTACTGGAAAGCCTCTATAAGGTCTCCCCGGAGCCTTCTCTTCTCCAGGCTGAAAGTCATGCCATAAGCAGCAGAAGCAAGAAGCTCTGCTTCCAGAGGGTTTCCGTGCTTCATCCCCGTGAAACCAGAGAGGGGCAGCAGCATCTCTTGGCAGTGCTGGGAAAACTGGAGGGGGACAGCAGCATCTCCCGGGAGCACTGCAACTCTGCAAAACGGCACCTGCACCAGTGTTACTCCCACACACCCTTCCTGTGTGGAACTGTAATTCAGGTCTCCATTCTCTGGCTACCTGCTTACCTCTCCCAAAATACAGAGCAACATAGTCATTGCATCTGCAGGTTATTAGGGGAACAGTAGAAGGAGAGCGATGGACAGGCACAGGGTGATCATGCAAGTCCTGTGATGAAGGAACTACTTCTTCAGGAAGTAAATGCTGTTGGTTTGGACTTTCCCTTTCTGCTCTTTGCAATGAGTAATTGATATGTGCCAGGGACTTTGTTTTCCTTCAGTGCTTGGAAAGAAGGCAGAAGAGGTGTCAGCTGTGGGATATGTGTATTTACTGCCCAGGCCCTTGCTGTCAGTTACCCAGAAACCCTCATAACGTGTGTTGCATCCAGTGATGTAAAAAAATAACAGTAAGCACCCCGTTCTTGGAACAGTCTGCTATAAAGCAAGTGCTGGGGAGCTGGGGAGTGATGCGGCTGTAGACAAAGCAAGAAACAAAGCATGAGAGTGCTGGTTTCCGTGGCTTCCTGTGAGTATCCTGCCTGCAAAGTGCATTCATGATATAGAGAGGAGCTAAACTCACCCTTACGAGTTTTATCTCCAGGACTGGGAGATAGTGGACAAACTTTGGTGTTTATCTCTTTTTTTTTTTTTTTTTTTTTCAGATCATGGCAATGCTGGTGTACGTAGAAAAATATGATATGGTTTCTGAGACAGAGATGCTTTTGCTGGTTTGGTAACCCTGCGTGTGGCATTCCAGGGGCGGGATGAGAGTGCGACTCAGAGCACGTTTCTGCTGCACTTCTGAAGTGGGAATCTCTGTTGACTAGGATGCTGAGTAAGGATGGAGCATTACTGGGATAAGCTCTGTTAGGAAGCAGAGCAGTGCCCAGAGTCTTGCCTTTTGGTTGTCGAAATAATTACAACAGAGTTTCCTCTCAGGTTTCCTTTTCTTGTTCCTTCTCCCAGTGACTGATGTTGTCTCCACAGATTTTAAGATTAAAGGACGTTTGATGCCTGTTGTGTACCATCACTCAAATCTATACATGTTTTCTGCTCTGGACACTGTTAAGTTTAAAGGCCATTGGGAAGAATCAGCAGAATGGTGAAAGTAACTCAGAATGAAAGCTGGTTGTCATTAAGTGACATACTTAAGGGAGTGTTCAAGGTAGGAAGGAACCCAGGAGCCAAAAGGATTGGTAGGACTTCAGAAAGTGGGTTTTCCCCGTCTCTCTTGAATGACTTCCTGTGAGCTGCAGGCATCCGTGCAGCTCCCCAGACTGACTCCCGCAGAGGCTCCGGGATGCGGTGGACAATAATTAATGTCGGTATTGGAGAGTCGCAGGGAGTGTGAGCATGGGGGAATTTCTTGGCTCAATTTGCCAAGTCATAGCTTCTGTTGTCCCCTCTCCATGAAATGTGATTTGGGCAAAAGACAGCAGCGCTGAGTCAATCCGAGGTTGCGTGTGTTGGCTGGTGGGCAGGCTCTGCCACAAGGAAGGCACATAATTCATTTCGCAGCGGCTGATCTGAAAAGCAGATGCTGGGTGCTTCTTTTTGCTTTGCACTGAGAGTGCCCTGATACCTATTGTGTCTCACGTATTCTTTTGTCCTCCTGGAGTCAGAGTTCTTACGACCCGGTGTCCATCACCGCTGGTGACACTTGCAATGCAATAACAGGATGTTGGCCTATAATCCATTTTCTGTCCATCGTCTGGCAGGACAGGAACCTTCCAGAGAAATTGCAGCTAGACAGAGCTAGCGGTGTTGACAAGTTTATTCAGTTTTAAATGCAGAATTGATTACAGCCTTTCTAATTTTAAAATCAGAGCACTGGAACAGGCTGCCCAGGGAGGGTGTGGAGTCCCCTTCTCTGGAGATTTTCAAGCCCCGTCTGGATGCAGTCCTGAGTGATGTGCTCTGGGCAATCCTGCTTTAGCAGGGGAGTTGGACTAGATGATCTCTAGAGGTCCCTTCCAACTCTGAAGATTCCGTGATTCCATGATTCCATGAAAATTTTCCTATGTTTCAGTCTCAAGAGTTTAAAGCAGCATCTTTTTTTTGTTGGAGGAGCAGAGCCTGATTATCTGTAGTAGCAATGTTTATTCCCTCTATCTTTTTTCTCTTGCTTCTTTGTGCGGTTAGCCAAACCCTGCGAACTGAGGAGTGTGGCTTTCTGTGTAGAGACATTTGTGAGAGGAGAGGGGTAATGCTGCGTTCGTCCACAGCGCCTGGATTTCACCAGGCCAACTATGGTACCCAAAACAGGACTGAAAATAACCGTAAGGTTCCTGTGTAGCCCATTGAGAGAGGTAGGTATCTCCTAACTCCATCCACTGGTGACAGAGAGACACAGACAGCCATGTTCCGAACTGAATTGCAGACATGAGTCCTGTTGCTTCCTGGCCGACATCAGAATTCTGGAGAGGAATCCTCAAACGCAGCTGAAATTGCAACACCTCTAGTGGCAGGCTTGTGGTTGCCTCTAATGCCAGGTGGGGTGTTGGACATGAACGCAGCAGCAGGATGAAGTGCTGCTTTTCTCTCTAAGCCAGTTGCTGTCTCTGTATTTAGTGTTGGTTTTTTTATTATTTTGGTTGTTGTTTTTTTGTTGTTGTTTTGGTTTTTTTGAGAGGCAGGCTGGATTCATCAGAAGGCTGTTTTTGTGAAGGAAAAACAAAATTTAGGTGTGGGAAAGAGACATAAAATTTATTAAAAATCTAGGGGTTTTCTTTTGAAGCTTTAGATTTCAGGCGAAGCCTTGTTGAGTGCTGATTCCAGCTGCTAGTGCAGCTGAATACTTTGCAGGTACAAGTTTCTTGGTGCAGCTGTGACCCTTGCATGGAGACCTGCGTTCCCTGTTGGGAGGGTCTAGAATTATAAGGATTTTCAACTCGCAGCTCTATATTGCTTTTCAGCTTCTACTGCAAAGTAAATATTTGATGCTTCCCCTAACTACAGGGGTTTTTTTTGAGGTACGTAGGTATTCACAGCATGCAAAAATGCAGTGAATCTGCTAGACGAGCATGCTGAAGTAGAGGAAGAAGTAAAAAGGAGAAATCAGAGAAATGAAGCAAAATTGGTAGGTGAGTGGTATAGTTTGTAGAAATGTATTCTGAGGGAGGTCTGTTTCAACTAATAAGACTAATCTTTAAAATACTAGCTCTTGCTAAGAAATCAGCTGAATGCCTGATATTCCAAGGGAATAAACCTGTTTCAGGAACAGCAGCGTGTGGTGACACTGGTGACACAGTAGTGTTTGAGGGAAAAGTTTCTAGAGAAGGGTTTCGGGTGTCTTGGATTAAATTTATCATTCAAAAAAAGCTGAGGATGATCACAATTAGGATTAAAAACATAAAGCAGTCATAGTTCACCTGGAGATCTGCTAAACTAGGAAGCCAAGAAGGAGTAGTTGATGCTCTGATGGTGAAGTGGCTTTATATGCGCAAGACATCAGACTTGGTTGCTGGTTTAGAGTGAAATTGTGATGCCTCACATCCTGTATTCCAGTCAGATTTTTTTCAGTCAAATGTTGATTATTCCCACCCTGTTAATCAAGGACTGGGGAATGAGTCACACAAAGCAAACTACGTGCTAGAAGTAAAAGGATCATTTTGTTCAAAAGGCTCAATGCAAAATTAGAGATTTCAGGTTGGGAGGAGACTCAGGATATCTGTGGTCCCACCTGCTGCTTAACACAGCTGTGTTCAACACAGAATTCACATCATCTTGCTCAGGGCTTTCTCCAGTCGGGTCTGGAGGGGCTAGAGGAGCGGGCCCATGCGAACCTCATGAGATCCAAGTGCAGGGTCCTACAATGGGGTCGGGCAGCCCCGGGTCTCAGCACAGGCTGGGGATGGAGGGATGGAGAGCAGCCCTGAGGAGAAGGACTTGGGGGTGCTGTGGGGTAAAAAGCTGGCCATGACTCCCTGCTGTGCACCTCGGCAAGATTTGGGCTCTTGATAACCTGCCTGTAAGGTGTAAGGCTGCTGTTTTGTCCCCCGGGGTTTTCTGTTCTCCGGGCTGAGCAAACACGTTTCTCTCAGCTTCTTCTCACAGTCTGTGTGTTTTGGCCCCTGACTGTCTTGGTGGTCCCCTCTGGACTTGCTCAAACATGTTGACAGCCTGCTTGTGGTGGGAGTCCAAAGCTGGAGGGGGAGTCCAAATGTGGTCTAACGAGTGAGTAAAGGGGATTGTTTAACAGTGTCCCTCTGTTTCCTGACTGTGCTCCTGTGAATGGCACCCAGGATGCTGTGGACCTCTCGGTGTGCAGTCTGCTCTTCACCGGGACTCCCCGCGTGGCACAGCTGCTCCCCAGCCAGTCCTTGGAGGACTGTCCGCTGACTGCCAGCAGATGCTTGATGAGCTCCCTGTCGTCTCAGTGGTACTTAGGCAGCAGAAACCCACCTGAAACCAGACAGCAGTGTAAATGTATTTAGGTAGAAAGGAGTGGGGTCAGAGCTTAGCCTAGAGCACAGGTCCTACGAAGCACTGCAGGTGGCTTTGTGTACTAAAGCAGTGGCCAATCTGGAGTACCGAGCATAGCCGGCTACTTGGAATTAATTTCTTCAGAACGTCATGTGTGAAATTTCAAAAGGCGTTTGAGTTCATTAAGGCCCAGTGTCACAGCAAGCACCAAAAAAGTGAGATCAAGTGAACTGTTCTCGTGAATTTCAGTTTTTAACTTGCTCATGTAGACATTTTAGCCAGTTGTGTTACCTCGCCAAAACATATCTGGAGATCAGCCATCAGCCAAAAAGAAACCACCTGTAGGAGCTATAAAGGAGTGCAAAGACCTCAGGCTAGCAGTGCTTGTGATGCTTCTTGCTCTAGCATAAGACCAGAAACATCCAGCTCAGATTCCTCAGGGTTATTACCAGGTGTACAACTCTGATTAAATATGCGTTTGGGGCATTCTCCAAACACGACTTTTAATGTGGTCCAGTTGTGAAGCTACTCTTTCATAAAGCAGTTGCTGAGGTTTATGGGTGTCTCTCTTGTAGTGCCTAGGGTAGATCAGAGCCAGCAAGTAATCATCTTATAAGCCTTTATCAGAGGGACATGCAAGCTGTTTTTAAATATTTGTGTCCTTACTTAGAGGCAGTAGGAAATGCGATGAGAGCTTCACACGAAGGCTTGCTGAGGTAGGGCCTGGGGTGTGTCCGGTCTGGCTGGGCAGAGGCGACGCTCCAAAGCTGTACGAGGCGGTGGCTTCCCCGTCGGAGCAGACAGGGCAGTTACGCTATTCAACATCCTGCAACAGAGAGGAGTGTGAATTAATGACGGGGTCTATGCGTTTTATTATTACTAAATGATTGCAATGGGTGTTTCAGATCCCAAAGAAGAGAAGGAAGAAGAGGAAGTCTCCGGTGCCCTCAGCCATGGCTCTCCTGTCAGCAGGCCCAGCAGAAGCTGGCGCAGCAGCAGGTCAGCTGCTGCGGCCCGGCAGCGTGACACTGAGAATTCGCGTGCCTCCAGATCCAAGACTGGTTCCCTGCAGCTCGTCTGCAAGTCAGAGCCAAACACAGACCAGATTGAATATGGTACGTGGGAAGCCCTGGCATGAAAGTGCCTGGGGAGATAGTCAGGTCTTGGGAGCCTCTGAAGGGCACTGGACGTGGGTGTAACTCTGTGAGCTGTATGCAGACTGTGGCTGGTACAGGCGTGGTGCTGCTTGGTCATGAGTACCTTCTGCCACCAGCACTCCTGGCAATGTCAACGGAGGTATCTTGAGACAGATGAGCTCACTGCAGTGAACACAGATTGAAACCTAATGGTGACTTTTCCTTTCAGAGGTCACAGAAGAGCATCAGTCTCCAGCTGGAATCAGGTAGGAAACTCTTTATTTTGTGGTATTTCTTCCTGTTCAGTGTCTCAAGAAGGGAAAATACTGTCCTGAGTTTTTTTCAAAATAAATGTTTCTGTGAAAAGATCTATGGGATGGATAGTAGCTCTGATTTCATTCAGTCCTGGACCTTTGCGTTTTCAGTCTGGATTGCAGATGGACTGCAGATGTCAGGAGATGTTGTGGATAGTAAGATTCGACCTGGCATTTCACCTGGTAGCTTTATAGCTTCAGGAGCAGATGCTGTAGTTAGGTGGGCTCACAAGAGGAGACTACTCTGCTTAGCCTGTCTGTTTTAGCTGTCATCGTGCTCCTTTGTTAGTGCAAGCTGTTAGCTTTCCACAGTCGTGCTGGATGAGAAAGCGCTGTATAGTAGTGTCTCTCCCATCCGAGGGGATGATGCATGAATGTTCTTGCAGTAGTGCTCAAGCTGTTGCTGCTAAAGTCCTCTGTTCTCCTTTTCTCCCAGCAGTGATGATGAGGAGGAGATGCTCATCAGCGAGGAAGAAGTTCCTTTCAAAGATGATCCAAGAGATGAAACCTACAAGCCCCATCTAGAAAAGTATATTGGAATATGTACTTACTGTGTTTTTAGACCAAAAAAAAAAAAAGGTGACATCTTAGCTGAATGAACTTAATATAACCCAAAAAACCTGTGCTAGTTGCTAAGGTGGAATGGCTCCCATTGGACACAGTGTTTTCTAAATACTGCCTATGGCTATCGGGACTGTTCTTCTAAAGACTAAAGCCTTTAGAGCCCTGCTGGCTGCCAGGTTCTTGTTTAATCCTTGTTCATACTTCCGCTTAGAAGTGGGGCTTGATAAATAGACCTGAACTTCAATCCAATTTTTTTTCTTAAATATTTGTAAAAAGCAGACAACTGGTAGAGTATTGGAGTGATATGTTGTACTTGTATCTTTGTAGGGAAGCGCCAAAGCAAAGGAGAAAAGCTAGCAAGGGGAAGGAGGAAAAAGAGAAACGGAAAGAGATTAAAGTAGAAGTGAAAGAAGAGAGTGAGTTTCAGGAAGATGAAGAACCACCAAGGAAGTGAGTAAAACTCTGCAGTTATATGTAGCAGTGTGTATTGTATGTTTTGCATTCTTGCTAGTGTACAACAGTGATTTGTTCCCCCCTCCCCACCCCTGGGCCTGAAAGATAATAGGGCAGAACCTTTTCTTCTGATAGAAGTCCTGCTTCTAGTATCTTGTGCGTGTTCAGCAAGGAAAAACAAACGAGTAGTTATTTCCATTTAGTTTTAAGTTGAAGGGATTTTTCTCCATACTATGGTTTAGTCAGCCTACCTGGATGTGGCCGCACAGTGTGAAATACTTTAGAGCATTCTTAAAATTGGTTTCAGTTGTGATGTCTGAAGTGGATTAGACTGTATTAGAAAGCCAGTCTGAGAAGGCAGCATCTCTTCTGTTGTGTGCCTAGAGGCAGGCACGGGAATACTTTGTATGCGTCATGTGGTAAGTGTCCTCTTTTTACATTTGGGACTAACATACCACAGCTCAGGAAAAACAGCTGCGTTCTCCCTTGTTTTGGAGAAATAAAAGAACAGACTTTTGCTACATAGTCAGTCATTAGCGCTTCGAGTGGAGACTCAAAACCTTTGGGTATGCCGTCACTGGAACTCAACATTGAAGCAGCTCAGGTAGATTGGATTTGTGTGTGTGTGTCAAGTTCTTTGGGATAGTGGCGGGGGGAAGAAAAGGCAGTTTTTGTATTTAAGCTCCTCTATGAGCAATTGGAACAAATGGGGCTCCCTCTGCTGGTCTGCAGCGGGGGCCTCTGCACACCTTCGTTTTAATTTCTTTTGCTGTTTCTAAGCCGCTCCAAAGCTGATGTGCATGGAGAGGAGTAAGGATGATGGTATTTTGAGAACTTTTTTTTTTTTCTGTTAGAGATGCCTTTCGGAGGCTTGTGGTTGTGTTGTTTGGATCAGATACTACTTTTGTGCATAATAAAACCTATGCCTCTTCTGAAGGCTTGGCTTGAATGCTGAGTGCCTGTTCAGCGTATTACTGGCATGGTCTTGCTATCCATAAAGATGTCTCAGTACAGTCAAGAAAAGATTTCCGTCAATCTACTGTAAGTGTTTCTGCAGCAATGTGATCAAGCAAGCATTGTGTTCTGGGCAGAGCGATTGCTTGGGAGGGTGCATTTTACGTGTAAGCATGGGTTTGCTCAGACAGAGCATAGATTTTTGTCTTGACAGGTGTATAAGCTGCTATAGTTAATTCAGAGGAAAATAGCTGTTCATTAATCCTGTTCTCCCTAGCCGTGCAGACTGATGTTTTGCACGTGGTATGAAATGTTACCCAACAGAGCAGAGGAAACAGGGTGCACCATCAATTCTGGATTGTGCTGGCGAAATTACATGTTTATAAAAAATGCATTAGGAAACAGGAGGGGCTATGAGAGCAAACCACATGAAGCATTTATTTCTCAAGAATATTGCCTTCCTCTGAATCTGCCTCCAACTTGCACTCGATTGATTTTTCTAGAGCTTGCAGTTAATGAGGCAATATCTTGCTAAATGTCTGCAGCAGAAACTTAGGAGAGCAGAATCTTGTGTGCTGATGTGCAGCCTGGAAAGGGATGAATTTAATTATAAGGTTGCAAGTTGTTTGGACAGTTGTAGGTTTAAAAGAAGAAATGTGAAACATGGGGTGCCTGGTTCATGGCTTTTTAAAATAGCCCTTCCTCACTCCATTATGGCAGAAGAGTTGGTAATTTCTAACCGCAGCCTGCTGGTCTGTGGCTGTCTGATACCTGTTTACTGGTATCTGCACAGTTGTGAATGATGGGCTGAGACATACTTGAGCTAGGCAACCATGTTCAAAAATGCGTTGTATGCTAAACCTGGCAGGTAGTCACGCAGCCACAGCCTGACTGTGTTCGCAGGGGCAGGGTGATTTGAGGTCTGCCATATGGCACTAAATGTCATGCAGAACAAAGTGTCACCAGGGTATCAGAAACATGGGGACCACAGATCCACAGGGAGTGGTCTTCTGTGTGATGTGGCAGTTCTGCAAAATGCAGGGACAGTTTGCATAGAGGCCTGGTGTTCTGGTTTCAGCTGGGACAGAGTTAATTTTCTTTCTAATAATTGCTATATTTTCAGATTTGGTGTGAAAGGAATGTCAATAATGCGTATTGTTTTAGTTGTTGCCAGGTGATGCTTATATTTTTCAAGGACTTTTTTCAGCTTCCCATAGCAGCTGAGAAGGAGTATAGACAGAAAGATAGAATGGCCAATGGAGTATTCCTTACCATGGTATATAAATGGGGTTAGCCAGGGCAGGGGGGGAGTACTCATGATCGCTGCTCAGGAAGGTACCGAGCATTCACCAAGTGGTGAGTGACTTGTGTTATTAGTGTGTTATTTTTGTTTTCTGTTACTCTTCTATTAAACTGTCTTTATCTCAACCCATGAGGGTTTGTTGTTGGTTTTTTGTTTTTCCTTTCCCCTCCTTTTTTCCCCTCTTCTCCCTGCCCTTCTGGGGGAAGGAGGGGAACTGTGTGAGTGGCTGCATGGTCCTAGCTGCCAGCTGGGACCAAACCATGACACATGGTTACTTAAGTTCTTTAGGGAACTTCCCCATCTATTACAAGAGTGTTCCCTTAGAAACTCTTCAGGTGTTTTGATCCAGAGCAGGTGGCTGACTTAGCAGAGCAGCTGATGTGCTGGGTGCAGTGTTACTTTTCAGCTTAAAAGTGTAGAGTTCTGTAGTATTTCTTGTAGCATGCTCCTGCTTTGTAGCATACACTTCAAAAAACTGCCCACCACTGATGTAAAGAAGCTTCTTTCAATTCTGTTTCTGTAACCCTGTTACAGGAGGGGAAGGAGGAGAAAGGATGACAAGAGCCCAAGGCTGCCCAAGAGAAGGTAAGTGATCCCCTCTACTCAGTTCTGTTCTGAAGACTTGTTTTCCTTGTGGTCTACACAGAGATGTTGATTGTCTCAAAGCCATCTCTCTTGCACAATATAGAAATATGCCTTTAAGGGGGAAGGAAAAAAAAAAAAGCAGCATGCCTTGACTTCCCTCCTTTCCTTTCCCCTTCTCCCTGTAGGTGTGGGTTTGATTTCTGCCAATTGAACCAGCCCGACCCCACTCCTGAGTTGATCCCTAGCCTGGCATTGCACAGCAATAACATTCCGAGAACTCTGTGTCTCCTGGCATTTTCTCAGCTTGGGGGGGAGCCCTCAAGTAGTGCTAGGAGTGGAGGGAACTCTTGGACAGAGTCTTTATCGGCATAGCCCAAACAGGACTATTGGAGCAGTAATCCTTTGCTGTCGCATCTGAGCTGCACTCGCACTCATTTATCTTGCTGCTGCTCGGGCTTCAGGTGCATCAGCTAACCGTTCTGCCCGTTTCCTTACTGACTTCTTAGGAAGAAGCCTCCGATACAGTATGTCCGCTGTGAGATGGAAGGCTGTGGCACAGTCCTGGCTCACCCGCGTTACCTGCAGGTTGGTTGAGACTTTTCACTTCCTGAATGGCGTGTGTGAGGGCAGGGAAGGGCCATTTGGAACAGGCAGGTAATCCTCCACTGGCACTGAAGCACTCCTTTCTAATGCTGTCTTTTTGGTAGACTTAATCTGTTGTGGCCAGTTGTGGCCATGTGTGTCTCTGTATCTGTCCTGTTGCTAGATGTCCATGTTTGTTTGGCTTACTTCACTTAGTGGAGATCAAAGCCTTTGTGTTCATGGTATAAGGGTGTCTTGTCAGTGATTAGAGTCTGGTGGCCTGCTGAGGGGCCATCTGGGATAGATGTGTCTCAGCTGTTCTCTTAGCTGTGTAGAGAGAGTCTGCAACCTTTCACTCTTCCTTTATAGCATCACATCAAGTACCAGCACTTGCTGAAGAAAAAATATGTGTGTCCTCATCCCTCCTGTGGTCGGCTCTTCCGACTCCAGAAGCAGCTCCTGCGGCATGCCAAACACCACACAGGTACAGGGAGGTGGGAAATGGATATAAACTCCTTAGGTCAGTGAATGGGGCGGGGGGTGGGGTGGGGAGAAAAACCTCTAGGACTTCTGGGGAGAGGGAAGCCAAGGCAGGTGGCATAGATTTGCAGCAGCAGCAGGGTATTATTTCCTTCTGGATTACCATCTTTTAAGGAAATGAAAGAAATGGGCTATAGGGTTTTTAATTCACCCCCTGGCAAGTATCACTCAGGGGTTCTGTACAGGAATAAACTAAGCCAAGCTTTATCCTAATTTTTCAGTCTTTCCGTATTGGTCAGAATGGATAATTAGCTCTTAGGAGAGTCTTAATCATGCCTCAACTCTCCAGATCAGCTCCTGTGGTGTATTGTGGGATGCCTCCTCCTTTGCTACGCCTGCTGGCCTCCCAGCACTTCTAGTTCTGCTGCTCCTTGGGCAGCTTTACCTGCAACATGTGAGAGCTGGGAAACGGAGCAGGTCTGCAGGAGAGTAATGCTCCAACTGGTCTTGCTTTTTAGATCAAAGGGATTACATCTGTGAGTACTGTGCCCGGGCGTTTAAGAGTTCTCATAACTTGGCGGTGCACCGAATGATCCATACGGGCGAGAAGCCCTTGCAGTGAGTACCTCTGCCTGTCTCTTGCTCCCCTACTTTGAGGGACCCTTGGATACACCTGTTCTTGGACTATACTGAGAGCAGGGGCAGCTCTGAAGTCAGGGCCGGAACCTGTTCTTGGTGTCCCAGCTCTCTTTAAATGCACACCTGTAGGAGAGTTTGAGCTGCCACTTGTCTCACCTGCTCCTTGAGGCAGTGTTGGAGCTATGGTGAAATCCCACTTTAGTGAGCCCCTGCTGTTTTCCTGGGTTGCCTCTTTGCTACTGCTATCCCCACGAGTGTGTGGGGCTGTCCCTTTGTTGTGACCTCCCCCTTCTCCCCTCCCCAGGTGTGAGATCTGTGGATTCACCTGCCGGCAGAAGGCTTCCCTCAACTGGCACATGAAGAAGCATGATGCGGACTCCTTCTACCAGTTCTCCTGCAACATTTGTGGGAAGAAATTTGAGAAGAAGGACAGCGTCGTGGCTCACAAAGCCAAGAGCCACCCTGAAGTGCTTATTGCTGAAGCACTGGCTGCCAATGCGGGTGCCCTGATCACCAGCACCGACATCCTGGGCACTAATCCTGAGGCCATTACGCCACCCACCGATGGCCAGGGCCTCCCCCTTCTTCCTGACCCCCTGGGAAATGCTGCCCCGGCAGATTGCCTGCTGCTGAACCCCGAGGGAATGCCGAAGACATACTGCGGTGGTGCAGAGCGCGTGAGCCTGGTGGCTGATGGCAAGCTCTTTGTGGGCAGTGGCAGCAGTACAAACCCAGAGGGGCTGGTCATGAACACGGAGATCCTGGGAGCCACCACGGAGGTGCTCATCGAAGATTCAGACTCCACTGGACCCTAGTGGGTGGGGAGCGCATGGGTGCTGGGACAGTTTGGACTCTGTATTTAAAAGAAAAAAAAAAAAAAAAAAAAAAAAAAAAAAGAGAGAACACAANCTACCTGTATTTAAAAAAAAAAAAAAAAAAAAAAAAAAAAAAAAAAGAGGAGACACTTAAAGAGAGAAAACTTACAATACTAGTAAATAACTGAAGGGTCTGCTCCCTTCCAGCGTGGATCACAGCACATCCTCTTTCTCCCAACCACTTCTCTCTCTCCCACTGCTCCTTTGTAGAAAGGGGCACATGCTGCCATTACCAGAGCAAGTTGGACTGAGCGATGGATTTCTCCAAGGGAGGGGGGATTGCTGAAACCCTTCGCTCGACCCCAAAACAGATGCCTTTCTTGCTCCATGACGTGGCCCCACTCGCAAACAAGAAAGCATTTGATGTGCTCTGGACAAGTTTCTTAGGACTCCTTCTCGCCCCTGGTCCCAACTTCTATGCATCGCTGCACTCTGGTCCTTGCAGTCTCATTCTTCCTCCTGGGGTGGGAGTTTGGTTTGGCACTTTAGGCTCCCTCAGCAGGGCGAGCTGTGAAGCAGTGCACGTCCCTCTCCCCACCACACTCCTCCGCTCCGACTCTGGCAGGAAGCGGAGGGAACGCCCTGGCTCATAGATCATGTTTGCTTGGAGAGGCCCGAGGGCTACGGGAGCCCTGCGTGGGAGAGGCAAGGAGGAGCATCCCAGTTTGACGACAGTAATTTGCACTTTGAACATGTTTCGTTTTTGTGTTG
Source organism: Dromas ardeola (assembly GCA_013398915.1). Taxonomy (NCBI): domain Eukaryota; kingdom Metazoa; phylum Chordata; class Aves; order Charadriiformes; family Dromadidae; genus Dromas; species Dromas ardeola. Next base: position 28,785 of record VYZM01001178.1, on the reverse strand, counting down.
TGGTAACAAGATTCCTTATTTATTGATTAAAAAAGGGTCGGTATTTTTTAGTTATGTTCTTAGGGGGTGGGGGTGGAAGGGGTTCAGGCTATTTCCCAGTAGGCTCCTCCGCGCTACCGAGCTGCAGGGAGCACGTCGTGCCATCGTAACAGCAGCTGGGAGAGCCGGGGTGAAGGCAGCGTTCTGGAGTCAGATGTCTCCCGCAGCTTTTCCTGAGTAGAGGGAGAGCCCCTGGAGATGAGACTGTTTGCAGTGGGAGTCTCTGCAGCAGTGTTTTAGCAGGAGGATGAGGTGAGTGATGGAACAGCTGGCTGTCGTCTCCCTCCCTCCCAGGTCGGGGCGAGCTCCTTGCATTAAGTGCTCTTTTTGCCTCCCCCTTGCTCCCCAGCCTTTCAGGGAAGAACATCATTAGCCAGGAACTTGTTCTTGTGACTTAGACAGTTGTGAGCTGCCTGCTGCTGGGGGAAGTTGTGCTCCTCATCCAACTCTGCCTCTCCTCTCCAGGTCTAGACGAGGATACAGAAGCAGGATATGGTTGTCTCAGGCTTGTTTATCCAAGGCAATAGACTGATGCGGGACTAAGGGGCTGTCAGCTTCTCTCCCTGCCCCCAATTTGGGGGAGGGTGTTGTGCAGCCGTTTTCTCAAAGCTTCTCTCTTCTGTGCACACACCCTTGCTTTCCATGAAATGTGGCAGTTCAGGTGTTGCCTGCTAGTGTAGTTAAGACAGCTCTGAGCCCTTGGAAAAGTTTACATAGGGTATGATGTGTCTGCTATGGAGACTTGGATCTTTTTACTCTTAGCTGAAACTTTGTGTGGAAATTCAGTGGCCTTGAATTCTTAGTGTTTTTGGAAGAGGTGAAGAATAACCTGGGCTTTCTGTTTGTTTGATTATTTTTTTGGTTGGGTTTATGTGGTTGGGAGCAGAGCTGAAGTATGTTGTCCGAGCACAAGATCAGCTAAATTGGTCTGTAGCACGCAGCAGCTAGGCAAAATCAGGTACCTGGGGTCTGCAGAATGGAATGCAACATGGAATGTAATTGGAAACTTTTTACAGGAAACTGACTTGGAACACCCACTCTGTCCCCTGTGCTGCCTGGAAATCCAGCTGTGGCCCAAGCCTGACAGGTTTTATTGGGCCATTTGTCCTGATTTGCCCCTCCCTTCCACCCTTACACCGATATCTTTGTCAGAGCAAGTTGAAACACTTCTGGTGCTGGGGCGGTTCGTGGCTGAACAGTTTGCAACTCTGGTGTCTTATGCCCTGGGTGTGGGCATCCCACGTTCTCGAGCTGTGGCAGCGGCATGGCTCCACGAGCTTCTCCTGCAGATAAGCATGAGGGCCCAGTGTACCTGAACACGGGTCTCCTGGGACGGTGCATGTCAGGTCTGTGGTGATATGCTGTTCAACTAAACCAGCTTCTTCAGTTGGCATGATCCAATTTCTTGCTTGGATCAAATTATTGTGATTTCCAGCAGAAAGCTTTCGGGTGGCCCGCCGGTCCCCTCCCCTTGCAAACTAAAGAGCAGCAGCACAATGACACGTGTTCAAATCCAACTCTGATGTTTTCACCCCCCAGCAGTGCAGGTCTTCTGTCTGGGAAGACTCGGGGCTGGCCGAGCCATGTTGTGTGGTGGCGTGTCCCCTGGCCAGCATCCTGGCCCTCGGTGGCAGATGCGGTCCTGCGGTGCGGGTCGGCCACGTCCTCCCCACGCTTGCTGCGGACCACGCTGCTGGAGCTGCTTCTCGTGCCCTGTCCCTGTGCCCCATGGGGGTGCGGAGCGGGCAGAGCCTTGCACAGAACACTAAACGGAGAGCTTGGGGTTTTGCTTTCTGAGGGATAGCACTAAAATGCTTTTGGGTCAAGGGCTTGCTCACCTCTGGTGGCATGCTTGGCACCTGTCTGGGAGGCAAGGGAGGCTGCCTTGTCCTGTGTCTGCCCAACCACCTTGAGTTTGCCATTGGCTGCGTTCATGGGATGCAGAATCGAGCAGCTCATTTACTTCCCGGCCCGGACACCTGATCCCTGCCTTGTCCTTCCGTGCACACCTCTCGTAGCTCTCCTTTTTCTTTTTCTGGTCTCGGCCAGTTGCCTGTCTGTCCTCTGACCACAGCCTGCTAACTAACCCCGATGCAGGAGAGACTGGTGTAGCTCCCTTCCCACTCCTGTTTGAAAGCCTAAAACTGACACAGCCCTCCTGCAGCTCTTCCTCCCCTCGATGTCTCTCCTTCACTCGCATGCAGTTTGCTTCAATAAATTATTGTAGTAGTTTGCAATAAACTTTTTTGTATTTTTTTCCCCTGTATTTATTTTTTTTTTCTCTTCCCGGGGAGGGAACAGAGGGGTCGTAGGGCCCTCACCTGCTCTCAGCACCCCGCAGAGCTGGGGGGTGGGCAGGGTTTGGTCGGGGGGCAGTGCCCCTTGGAGCTGGGGGGCTCCCGCAGCTCAGCAGCGCTTTCTGCAGTAGCCACCAGGTGGCAAACACGCTGTTGGGTTGGCCACCGGCCCCGGGAGTTGGTGCTGCGGGGCCGGGGCAGTCCCCCAGCCAGGCTGGGCAAGGCTCGGTGTACTCTGATACAAAAGGGAAACTGCTTTTCAGCTCCTGTTTTTTTTCTCATAATCTGGGTAATACATAACGAAAATAAACGTACTGAGGAAAACCTAACCCAACCAAAAGGGCTGTTTTTGTCTCGGTGCGTGCAGCTCACTTGTGGCGGGTGGCCGGGGCATCCTCCCCTGTCTGCAGCCCCGCTTTGGGGCAGGACCCGTCTGGGGAAGGGGGGGTTAGAGCTGGGGCCTCCAGTCTCGTGCAGCCATGGGGGAGTAAGAGGGCTGGAGGCAGACAGTCCCTTCTGCCGGGGTTTGGGTTGCAGCCCAGCCGGCAGCCGGTGCTGGGTCTCCAGCCCGGGGGCTCCGCTCAGCCCCTTGCTGGCAAAGCCCCAGTGCTGTGCCCCACTCAGGCCCACAGCTGCTGCCCGGGCTGAGGTGTTGAGCAATGTCCGGGCTTTGCCTCTTCCCGGCAGCCGTTTCCCGCGCTCTGGCATGAACCGGAGGGATTAGTGTGCTGCTCATCGCACCGCGTGGCTGGGAGGAGGAATGGGTCAAGGCTGGGTGCCTGCGGCTGCCGGGCAAGACCATCTGGGCAAGGCGCTTGGCATTGCAAAGCATGGGGGAATTAGGGAAATAATCTGTCGCTGTTGATCCCAGTGGTGGGAATTTGCAGCGTTGTGCCAGGCCCCAGGCGCGGAAGAGGGGGAGAGCCAGGCCGGCGGACGTGTGAGCGGAGCTCCCGGCTGGAATGCACCAGCTCAGCAAGGGATTGTCCTCCCCGGGCCGGGCAGGCGCTGTGCCGGGAGCCTGGTGTCCGTGACGGCTGCCCAGGCCATGGCGGCAGCAGACAGTCCCTCAGCCGCCCTGCGGCAACACGACCTCTGCAGCCGAGGCATCCGCCTGGCTGGGAAGATGCGCTCGGACGTTGTTGACCTCCTGGACACCTACGTGAGTTTGCCCTGCTGCCTCTGGCTGCCCGCGGGCTGGGAGTGCTGCGGGGCGGCCGATGCTGATGGGGTCTGGGGGGCTCCTGGCAGCTGTGCCGGGGCACAAGGGCTCTGGGCCACGGTAGAGGTGGGGGATGAAATGCTGCCAGTATCGGGGCCTTGGCACAGTCGGCTGATGCTTGGGCAAATCTCGAGCACCAGGCCTTGCACTGCCCCGAAGGGCTCCTGGCCAACGCTGCAGCTGAACCGGGGCCCCCCCCAGAGCCAGCGCTGGTGGGGCTTGGGGCAGGGGGTCCCACCGTTTCCCCTCCGCCGCTGACCCCTGGCTGCTCTCGCCCCCACAGGTGGAGCGGCAGGGCTTGGACGCCTCAGCCAGCGTGGCGGCTGTGGAGGGGGTGCCGGCAGCGGCGGTGGAGCGCTGGAATGAGCAGACGGGGACGCAGCGGCTGATGGAGAACCTGGCGGCGTACCGGGCCTTCCGCGTCCTGCTGGCCCAGATGCTGGAGGAGCACCGGGAGCAGCTCGGGGAGGCCGATGCCGCCCTGGGCCGGGCGCTGGCGAGCGTCCTGCTCCAGGTCTCGGCCTTCGTCTACCACCTCGAGGAGCTGCTGCGGCTGGCGAGGCGTGGCCACCCCCGCGAGGAGGG
>VYZM01001177.1:79103-124117 GCA_013398915.1 Dromas ardeola | reverse complement strand
GCCCAGCACCCCCGACCGCGGCCACCCGGGGGGGCCCGGCCCGGCCCGGCCCCGGGGGGTTTATGGCCGGAGTGCCGTGGCGGTGCCGCACAGGCCCGCGGTGCCCGGCCGGGCAGCCCGCTCCTGTCGGTTTTCCTTGGCGCGGAGCTCCGCTTTGGTTGCTCTCCGTAGCCACGCTACAAAGAGCGTTATAAAAACGGAGCGTTATGAAAAGGAGCGTTATGGAGCATAGGTGTAGCCGGGGGGGAAGGGCGAGGCAGGGGAGGGTTCTGTTTAACTCAGGCTGCCCTCGCTCCCCTCCTGTAGGACAAGGAGAAGAAGAAGAAGGAGAGCATTTTGGACCTCTCCAAATACATCGACAAAACGATCCGGGTGAAGTTCCAGGGCGGCAGAGAAGGTGAGCCCGGCCCGGCCCGGCGGGGGTGAGCCATGTGCCGCTGCAGCACGAAGCTTCGGCGGCGTTTCGGCGCGTTTCCTCGCCCTTCGCCGCTCCGCTCCCGTCTCCCGTGTGCTCACGCTGCTTTTTCTCAGGGAAAGGCAGCGAACGGCTGGTGCTTTTATTTGTTGCTGTTTGCTGTTACCGGTGTGAAGCTTATTTCCTTTAGCTTTTCCGCTAATCCCCTGGCTGCAATTTTATCTTTATGTTTCAGCTGTGCACCTCTCTCTCATCTTCTCTTATTAGTTTTCTTAAACTGTATTGTTACTTCTGGCTGTTTTTTTTTTTTTTTCAAATTGCAAAGGGTGCAGCAAAAAAAAAAAATTTATGGATGTTACGATTAATACACCTTTCATCTCTTAACATCTTAAATGCTCCTGGCGCTCATAGGTTGTTTCAGTATATTTCACCATGTCATTCCATCGCTTTCGAAGCTCTTAACATCGTTGTTTTCCCCCCTTGCTTGCTCCCTTGCTGCATCTACAGCTATCCATCCCGGTATCTATTTATCCAGCTGATAGTGCCACCTGCAGACCACTTCTTTGAAAGTTGACAGCATGCTGCGAGGGAGATGCTCAGCAGAAGTCTCTGCAAAGCAAACTCGGTTTACTTTTAAAAATCTTATTTAAAACCCCACTAGGACTTGGTGCTTACAAGGCTTTGGAAGTTACATGGACTTCTTAGTGATAAGTATGAGTTTTGGGGTGGGCTGGTAGTTGTAGTTTTTGGGCAGTTGACAGTTCCACTGGATCTAGTGGTTTAGATTTTCTTCTCAAAAAAAAAAATCATGCCAAGTTCCTTTATGATCTCCATATAACACCTGGGATCGTGTGAGTCTCTTCTTTGATTTGCGCTCTTAGCAATGATAGTAATGCTGGTAATCAACAAGTATTTTTCAAACAGGGAAACCACTCTGTGTACTCTTGTGTTTTATTTAGTCTTGAGGAACCACGTTCTTTTTTAGGACTTAGTGCTTGTCTGTCTACAGTGCAGTCCAATGAAGGCAGAGTTTATGCTAAAGAGATTATGTTCCAGGAGGACACCTGGAAGACGGGTTTTCTGAAGAAAACACTTCAAAATATTGCAGTCTTGCCTCATTTTTTGCCCTACCCCTTTGCTAAGGGTATTTATTTGGCTTTGGGTTTGTGGTTTGGTTTTTTGGGGTTTTTTTGCAGTGTGACTAATATTGATTTGTTATGATGAAGTATTCTTAAAATGCCCCTGAAACTGGCGGAAAAAAATGTTAGTGTCTTGAAGAGCATTTTGAAGAATTGGTTGGAAAACCTGTAAGTTTCAGTTGGCACAACACAAAGCGGGTTATTGTGCACTTGCATTTTCATTTTCATAAAGAGGGCACTGTTTAATATCTCTGATCTCGTTTGCTTGATAGCCTTGCTTGAAGGGGAACAGAGCTGGAGAACTGAATGTGTCCTTCATGCAGTCTTGTGTTGCTGTTTATCTGGTTTGGTCTCTCTAATCATTGTTTTGTGTGTGGTCTTCAATAGCAAGTGGTGTCTTGAAAGGATTTGACCCTCTTCTGAACCTTGTGCTTGATGGTACCATTGAATATATGCGAGGTAAGTAATATGCTATCTGTGTGACGCTTGCTTCCCCTCTCCCCCCCCAAGAATAATTTTCTTAACAGAAATGGTGCAGCTCAGAGAGTGAATAACCAGAAACTGCAGGTTGGTATCATCCGAACTGAGATATGTTTGTGATAACGAAGTTGCAAAGAAATGGGTAAGGTAACAGAAGTTAGGTTAAGGACATTCCCTGTGGTAGAATACTTTTAGTCGTCCTTGCTTGAGCTCCTCTATAACTCATTTGGCGCTCTCTAAAGCTTGAATGAAGTAGCGCATCTCTCTTCAGATAAGGCCGTTGCCTTTGTTTATGCTGGTGGAAGGTTGCAGGTTTGCTCAAAGCAGGAAAAGCATCTCAGTAAGAACTACTATCTGACTGTCATAAACTCTACTGTAAATGCAGGTTTTTCATTTCTGTGGAACTAAAGCCTTCTATGGCTTCTTAGAGCTAATAGAGCTGTGGGTTTTTTTCTTTCTGTTTGTCTCTTTTTCCCATTCAAGGATAAATACTCACGTTTCCCTTTCTCCTCTCTGAAAAAAAGTTATCATGTGATAGGATAGTGCCTTTAAAGAGTATTCTTTTGCCTGCTTACAAGGAAGGATCTGAACCTTTAATTTTGCTTTTGGAAGGGAGTTTTAAAAGATTAATGTAGTGCATTTTTATTGAATATATTGACATCTCAAGGAGGGTACAATTGGCTATTGCTGTGTTAAGTGTTTATTTGTCTGTCCCCATCCACAGCCTTGTTTGGCTCGGTCTGGGAACGGCCCGGTGCATTCTGTACTTAGTGCATTCGGAAGTCAGGGCCTTTTTATGATTTGCATTGATCCCAAAATGTTTACCAATAATGGCATTTGAAGTGGCATCAGGAACTTTTTTAATCACTTGTATGTATGCTTTTGATTAGATGAATGAAAAAACCTTTGAAAACTTTAAAAGATGTGTGTTCCGCTTTGCATACAAAGCAAAGTTCTTTGTTGCTCACTGTGGCATGTGCTGCTTTGAAAATTAGTAAATCAGTAATGTCTTGAAGACATCGGATACTACTGCTGCATCACTTTCATAGCCAATGTGTTCAGTAAAACAATGCAGAGACGCTTGGAAAAAAAGAACACGTGTGCCTTTTGAAGTTGATGGAATTTTGTTTCTTTCCCTCATGTTGTTGTTGTTGTAACTGTCACTCTGCTTTTCAGATCCAGATGATCAATACAAATTAACAGAAGACACACGTCAGCTGGGACTTGTGGTCTGCAGAGGGACTTCTGTGGTTCTTATATGTCCGCAAGATGGAATGGAAGCTATTCCAAACCCTTTCATTCAGCAGCAAGATGGCTAAGGCTTTCTTTGGGTTGTCTCTGAAGACTTCAAGGGTGCAAATCATCGTCGAAAACTGTCTGTGTGCGAAGGTTCCTGTTTTGGGGGAGGAGTTTGTACGTGTGCTTGTTAGTGTAAAAGAACGGTCAACTTTTATTTTTGTGGCTTCCCATAAATGATGAGAGGAGAAATAAGTTCTGATTTTTATTTTTTTCCCCCAAAAAAATGTGTAACTACATTGTTTAGAGCTGACGGGAGAGAATATACTGTCACGGAATTGTCTGAGACCTTCTTGATCTTGTGAGATTTAAAACAACCACATAAAATTAGTAGAGAATGCCCTGATGAACATTGGTTATATTATTTACCTTTTTAAATACATTAAAAATGTATTTAATTTAAAGTCTAAATACATTAGAACATGTTTCTTTTCCTCTTAGATGTCAGTACTCAGCTGGGAAGCAGTGTTGTAGTCTTGCTGCTGTTCAGTCTCTTGCCTGCTTGCTCTAGTGCAGGAACTTTACTTGGATAATACCTTGTCATCACCTTTACAAGCTGTGTAACTAAGAAGATCTTTTCTAGCACTTGTTCCAGATCTTACGGGCTGTGACCCGTGTATCTGAAGGCTTCTGCGTTTCTCCAGAAGGACTGGACTAGCTCCTAGGATGATTCTTGGCTGAGTGACATGAACCTTATGGAAGCATCTATTCAACACGTGGAATTTTAGGGGAAGAATATTTAAGATCCTGATGTTCATTTGTAGGCAGTATCTGGAAATACTGTGTATTTTTTATATTGTAGCTGTCCCCTTGTGGTTCTGCTTGTTATAAATTGATTTGTAAGTAAACATTTTCATTTCTTTTATACTGCAGAAATAGCAAGATTTGAGGAGCAAGATTTGAGTGAATAAATAGAAATTGATGCGTTCCTAAATGTCTGTTTTTTAGTCTGAAAAAGTGCTCTACAGCTGAAACTGCAGTTCTCCACAGCTGTAAATCTAAATGAAATCTGTTCAGGAGGTTTTAAACACAGCAAAATCGGGGGGGACCAGATCAGAAGTCGTGCCCCACTCTAAGACAGGAAATTGATGACTTGCGCATTTCTGTTAGGCGTTTTAAAGACTGTCTCGTAGAGGATATGTGCCCATAAGCCGTATGTAACCTCCTCTGCCACCTGCTTTTCCCGAGGACCATTTATGAGGAGGCTGTGGCAGAGTAAATAGTTTTGGTGGCAGCAGCGGTCTTGTTCCTGGAGGCTGTCAAGAAAGCATGCCAAGGACGGGTTTATTGGCTCTTCATTTTGGCAACAGCACCATACTCCCATTCAGTTCCTGGGTCAGCTCTGAAATGGATGGGAGCTTGAAGTATACAAATTCCACTTCAGTGTATCCCACTTTTCGAGGCGACTGTGAAACCAGGGACTAGTTGTATTGTGTGGCATATTGCCTGTGTAAACTTGAGTGCTTCTGGATTTTAATCTAGGGTTCATTCTTTGAGTGCTTCACAGAGCTGTCTGTAGAGCCATGCGCCTTCCAACATAGTATTTTTTTAACACCACGAAGCTTGTTCTTCGTGCAATTGCACAATTCAAGAGAGACTCCTTATTTGGAGTGTTTAGAGCAGAATGTGCTCGCCATCAGCCTGAGTAGTCTTGAGCAGTCCCTTAGGTGGGAGAGAGACTGCTGGTTTTTGATACCAATTACATGCTGACCCATCTCTGCGCTGTTTTGTTTTCTGAGTGTAGCGTCAGAAACAGACCTGTTGAAGCTCTCTTGAGTGGATTCAAGGCTCTAAATGCAGAGGGTACAGAGAGATCTGCCTGAAGTCATGTGCCAAATGCGTAAACTCTGGAGAGGGGTGTGTTTCCAGCATTTCCTGCTCAGTTAATAGGTCGCTCAGTCTTCATTGCAAGACAAAAGTTCTGTTCTGCAGTGCAGACTTCTGGGTTATATTTGGGAGTCAAGTACCTGAAAATAAGAATATGGCAGTGATAGCTGAATTTTAAACGTGTATATGCTTTCCTGTTGGATTAATTCCTAAATGCGATGCGCTATAAAACCACTTGTAACAGCAGTTTTGCAGAAGCCTCTTCCAGAAATGCAGGAGGGAACCTCCAGGGGAAAAAAGGCGCTCTTGATCCAGATAGCGCTATTCTGCTTGCTGAGCTCCACTGAGAAATGGGACTGTCTTGCTGGGATGGGCCCTTTGGGATAAGGGACACTGGTTCGAGGTCACTGTGCAAATCTCCCCACTTAACAAGCTTGATCTAACCACTTTGGGAAAACTCAGTGTGGAATCAGTGAGCTGTTGCTTGTACTATGAATGTATTTATTTAGTGCATTGAGAATGGGGGCGACCGAATATGTGACAGCCATCTGGGTTTGAATGTGGGGTTTGAATTCCTTCCCCCATCTCTTATTGAAGTATAAAGTACCAAATACTGCAAGCAATCTGGAATTTGATATTAAACTTGAACTGATGAAGGGTGTGGCTTGGGGAGATCGGTGTTTTTTCCCAGGAAGTCTCAAGCTTTCCTGTGTTTTTGATTTGCAGAAGTGGGTATTTTTTTTCCAAATGGATTCAATGTTATTCTACAACTTCTTGATACTTAACCAAATCCTTCCTAAGCACTGACTGTTTCTCCTCTTTCCTTGTAGCCCAGGCTCTTTGCTTGGCCAACAGCTCCTCTAATTTGCTGTGGTCTTGCCTGGCTAAGGTAGATACCAATTAAATCTGCATTTTTTTGGTTATACAGCTCTCCTGCTATTGCTGCTCTGAAAGCGTCAGGAAAGACTGAAGAGTAAAGCAGGAGGGTAGAAAACAAATTCTATTTTTAGGAAAAGGTTGGCTTATCTTGTATTTATCCTAGCTAGGGGATAATGTTTCCAGAGACCTCACATGCTTAACGGCTGCGTAAGGGCTGGGTTAATTTTAACTGCCTGGCAGTCAAGAAGCATGGAGCCTGCACAAGAACCAGAGGAGCTGGGACCTCAGACAGAAATGATTGCAGACACAGTTCTTGAGGTTGGAGAGAGACTCTTTCAGGTCAGCCGTAGGGTACTTTCAGTACACAGTCGTTATTTTGAAGCCATGTTTTTTGGGGGGGCAAGAGAGAGCTCTGAACACCACATAGTGATCAGAGGGATTGATGCAGTGCCTTTTCAGGCGCTACTTGAGTTCACTCGCACAGCCCAAGTGCTTATAGGTCAAGAAAATGTGACCAGCTTACTGGAAACAGCTGATTTTTTTCAGTTTGACAGGGTGAAACTGTTGTGTGAGAAATTTCTGGAGAGAGAACTGCATGTTTCCAACTGCGTGGGCCTGATGACCTACTCGGAGCAATTTGCCTTTATAGATTTGTATGCGTCTGCTATGAATGTGGCTCTCACTCACTGGGGGGATGTGATGTGCCAGGAAGAATTTAAGGCACTACCCAAAGAAATGCTGATGCAGCTTCTAAAAAGTGATGACCTCTTCGTTCTGCGAGAAGATGTGGTTTTTGACAGTATTATGAGGTGGATAATGGAGGACCCAGCAACGAGAGAGGAAGACTTTCTGGATTTGGTGGGCGAAGTCAGGGTCACTTTTCTGAGTTTGTCCTTCCTTGATATCTTGGTGAAACGCAGCAAGCACCCTGGAGAGACAGATACCTTTTCCAGACTAATAAAGAAGTTAGACAGCTGTCCTCCACCCAGCTGGCAAAATACAGAACTGCGTCCTTATGCTGGTCGGAGCTATGACACCTTATATGTTCTGGGAGGAAAGCATGACAAGGAACAGCAAGAATTATTTCTTTTTCAACCTAAAACAGGGACCTGGCAGGCTTGTTCTCCACTGCAGCGCAGGAACCTCACCCAATATGCAGTGGCAGCAGTAGGTAACTTACAGAGAAGTGGGACTGAGCAAGTCCAAACAGAAGTTGAGACCCAAATGCAGGGAGTTGAGCCGCTTCTCATGTAAAACCGCATTATTCAGTGTTGCTAAAACCTCATTCATATTTGTGTTCATATTCATTCAAAGAAGGGTTTTGTTTTCCTTGGTCCTGGGAGAATCTCAGTCAAGGCTGAATAGCAGAAACTATTGAACTCCTTAGATTAGCTTTATCTGGAGTGAGTCTAATGACTTCACTTTAAGCAGCATTTTTTTTTTGGCCTTCTCTTTCACGGTGGTTTTGGCAGATGGTAACTTCTGAGTTATAGTTGCCGTTAAGTTAAACTTACCCATGGATGTTGCAAAATCTTCATATTTAAAGGCTTTCAAGACAGCTCAATACCATGGCTTCCCTTATTTAGTGTTGGTGATAGTCCCATTTCAAGGGGAGTTTGGCCATGAGATCCCCAGGGGTTCTTTCCAACCAGTGTTTCCATGATTCCCTTCAAGAGTGGGAGCAGACTCGGAAGGACTTGCTGTATCTTGCAGGTCAGCATATGTGTGCAGATGAGGAATAAAATACTGCAAACAGATATAAAAAGCAGTAATTTTCTCTGCTCATCTTGGACCTCACTGGTACAGCCCAGGGAGAAATGAGAACCGTAGTTCTCAGGAGCAATTTTCAGCCTTTGTATAACTGATACTTTTCTCCACTGTCTTTCCAGGGAGCTTCCTTTTTGTGACAGGAGGATATTTCCGGGATGGGTTTGTGTGGTATAGTGTGGATTGGGTGCTTATCTACAATTGCTTGGACAATAGCTGGCTGGAAGGGCCTGCCATGAAGAAGTCCCGCAATAGCCATTGTGCAGTAGGTGCAGGGCTCTACCTGTATGTACTGGGAGGGAACACAGATGAAGGGATAATCCCAGCAGTGGAGCGCATGGCTTTGATGGAGTCAGAGTGGGAAAGCATGAGTCCTATGGCTCAACCTGTGGAGAGAGGAGATGCGGTCAGTGTGGGAACCAGGATCTATGTGGTCTGTGGCCTGGATGAAAATGGACACGTATATGATGGAGTGCAAAGGCTGAACACAGAGACGGACAGCTGGGATGTCATCTCATTCTCCCCGCTTCCAAGGTAAGAAATAATTTTCTGGGACCTGGCAGGAGAGGAAAAGTTCTAGTGTTGGTCCTGCTCCAAGAAGAAGTCGAACCGGAGAAATCCAGAAAGCTTGCCCCCTGACACTTTTGTGATTCTCTGAATTGGACTCTTGATATGAGGACCAAGGTCACACTGAATATTTGGGGGGCCAGATCTTTCTATTGATTCTCATTAAGGGTTTCTTCCCTCCCAGGTATGATCTCCGTGTCACATCGCTGAATGGTGCTCTGTACACCATAGGAGGGGGAGCTTTTCGATTTGATGTGGAGACCAATGAATGGACGCAGGTGGATGAGGAATGCTTGACCCAGAAGTTCTTCATGGGATGCAGCACTGTGAATGGACGAATTTATCTCCTTGGGCAGAGGAAGGGGAACAGTGCTCTCCCCGTTGTAATCGTCTTTGATCCCTACATTGACATGTGCCAGGTTATAGATAACAAACTCCCTTGCCCCCTTCCTATTCATGGGTGTGTTTCTGTGCGAAGATTTGATATGTGGGCATGAGCGATGCCAGATCCAACATAACCAAAAAGAAAAAGTCGTGTGCTTTGCAGCTGATGGGAGTTAGATTGTGTCGTTTGGTCTGTGAATTTTTTTTTAATTTTGAAAATAGATCTGTTCCTTCATAACTTTGTCTTTTGTTTCTACCTGGCAAATGAACTTGAAGCAAAAGCCAGTGAAACCTTGGTCGCTACAGAAAGGTTGCAGGTCATTATTGAAAATAATGGTCAGTGTTGTTATCGTACATAAACTCCTTAGGGTTGATGCTAAATAAAGGGCTGCTCTGACCTTTGACCTCTGTGTCTCTCTGTCCTTTGAACAGCTGGGAGAGACAGGAAAGTCATTGCATGGGTGTTAGAAAATATTGTAGGAGTAAAATAATAAATCGGGTGTGTGTCAAGGGAATCTTCAGCAGGATATATGAGCTCTTGGTGCTGTAGGACAGAACTAAAAAAACCCAAAACCCAAACAACCACTGCAGTCAACCCACTATTAGTATCATTTTAGCCTGAAATAAGCAAGTTTGCCAGGTTATGTAATTACGGTTAAAATTACCTTTATTCCAGGCTGGAGAGCACCACAGCCGGAGGGAGGCTAGTCTGGATTTATGCATTCAGGTTATGTGATGATAACTATTTGCAAACTGGGGCACTTAGAGTCTTGCTTCGGTTTCCTTAATGCCCTTTGGGTTCTTTGCTGTACTGGCCCAGAATAAAACGCACTATCCCAAAGCAGGTGGAGGGAGGTCATCCTCCCCCTCTGCTCTGCCCTGGGGAGGCCACAGCTGGAGCACTGGGTCCAGTTCTGGGCTCCCCGGTTCCAGAAGGACAGGGAACTGCTGGAGAGGGGACAGCAAAGGGCTACCAAGATGCTGAGGGGACTGGAACACCTCTGATGAAGAGAGGCTGAGGGACTTGGGTCTTTTTAGTCTGGAAAAAAGAAGACTGAGGGGGATCTTATCAATGCTTATAAATACTGAAAGGGTGGGTGTCAGGAGGATGGGGCCAGGCTCTTTTCAGTGGTGCCCAGTGACAGGACAAGGGGTAACGGGCACAAACTTGACCATAGGAAGTTCCACCTAAACACGAGGAGGAACTTCTTTCCTGTGAGGGTGGCAGAGCCCTGGCCCAGGCTGCCCAGAGGGGTGGGGGAGTCTCCGTCTCTGGAGACATCCCAAACCCGCCTGGACGCGTTCCTGTGCCACCTGCTCTGGGTGACCCTGCTCTGGCAGGGGGTTGGAGGAGATGATCTCCAGAGGTTCCTGCCAACCCTACGATTCTGTGATTCTGTGAAAGCGTTAAAAAGGGGGTGCAAGGAGCCAGGGACCTGCAAGTAGCCTTAATTAAAGACTGTGTATGAGGGAGAGGGTTTGATGGACTTAGTACAGCAGCAGGGGATAGATCTCCAAGGGTGCTCAGGCCTCCCAAGCATGGAGAAGCTGAGAGAATGGTTGCCACACAAGTCTGCTTGACTGGACGAGAAGGGGAGGGTGCAACAGCACTGACCTGGGAGGTTGCACTACAAGTGTTACTGTCATCTATGTTAGCAGAGTCTGTTCTTTGATGCGATGCAGCGATGTTGAAAGGAAAATGTTCCTGAACTGAATGATTGTCATCCCCAGAGAAGGGGAGAGGCCCTAAAACCCAAGAGGTGTTGGTCAAAAGCCAACCCTACCACTGTGAGAACTATGTCAGGGTGGCAGGAGACAGTCTATCCAGGCCTGCAAAACTGGAGCCCTCTCAATCCAGGCTGGCTGCCGGTCCTTGGCTCTAGTCCATCTATCAGCCTCCAGCCGGGCTGTGGCACCGCCAGCTCCGTGCACTGAGAGCAGAGTGGGCGCTTGCCGGCGGTGAGGCTGGCAGCAATGAAAGGCTGGGCCTGTTCTGCGAGTCCAATGGCCAGCTGTGCTCTTGTGTTCTGAAGGCTATATGAATCTTTTAAAAGCTGAGATTCCCTTGTATCATTTAGGGCTTTAAAAGAATGCTTCATCCTTGGTGGACAGGGTGAAATAATTCCTGGGCAAACCCTTACACCAGGTATCCTAATGAGGGGGCTTGCACTCCCACCAAAGTACAGCTAGCTGGGGCTTGGTGACATCCTTCTTGGGGCCGGTGTCCCACAGAGATAGGTGTATGCCTTTCAGCATTACTTCCTGCAGATCTGAATGTCAAAATCCTTCAAGGGAATGCTGGCTCAGTTCCTCCTGCCTTTCTCCTGCACATCTTTCCTGACTTTATTCATATTTTGCCTTGCGTAGGTCAGATGTGGGAGATGGACCATGGTTCTTCACAGCAGTGTGCTCTAGTTACGCTGTACTTCATTCTCCGCCTCTTTGCATTTCTCAGAAACAGTTTCCCCCTAGCATTTGTGTAAAATGTGTCAGATGCCTTGGAAGCGTACTCAAAGCCTAAGCAGAAAATGCGTTTTGAAGACAGTGTTTGCAGGTTTCTGTATATAGTTTATGGACATACACATATACATAGATTTATCTGTCCTCGGCATTTTCTGAGCCTTGGAGTTAGCAGTGATGTCAGACCTCCAGCAAGTATCTAAGAAGATTTTCCCACTGACATAAGATCTGATGTTCTAAAAAACTTCTGCATCATGCAAAATCTAGGTAAAACAGACTCTTTGGTTTAGGCATAATTAATTTTTACATTGACTTTAAATTTTATGGTCTACTATAAATTCTGAAAATGACACCAGATACAATATATTACAAAGTGAAAAGTCATCTAACCCCTAAACTAACCCATTAAAATGTTAGTCTTGCAACACTCTTATTTTTCCAATTTTGAAAATGAAACCTCAACAAAATGAAAACGTCAAAATGGGAAATTTCCATAGGGATTAAATTACAGTTTCTAGTGGAAAAGTGTCCATTTGGAAGAGTTTCAGTTGCTTTTAATTTTAGGAGCCCTTCTCCCTAAATAGGCATTCAGGTAGCAAAATCTTTTAGACACATGAACTATTTCGTACAATTCATACAGCAAACACAGCTTGTGTCGGTTGGGCGGGCCTTACTTGCAGAAATGCTTTATCCTTCCCCAAAGCCTGACCATTTTATACTATGCAACTGAAAACTTATTTGCCACTTAGGCTAGTGTCTTTCACATGCAAGTCCTTTCATGAGCTGGCTGGCAAGAATGCTGCCATTCATGCTGCCAATCATGCTGCCAGTATCTTCCGAAATTGCAAGTCAATTAAATCTTCAGCAGTTGTAGGTTATTATCTCATGAACCTTTGGGGAGGTTTTGAGATAACCACAGGTAGGTGTCATAACTTCAGCAGCTTGTTCAACCCCTCTTTTCCTGGTTACAGTGAGACTTTGGCTGGTAGACCTTTTTTTTTCATGGATAAATCATCATAGAGTAGTTGTAAAAGAATGGTCCCAACAGGAGAAGTGAGGAAAACATCTCCTGAAGTGACTTAACTGCCTGTAAACGCTGTGATGAAATTCACTTCCATCTAGATACCAGGTGATGCCTCGGGCAGACTACTGTGAAGCCCTCTGTGAGCCTGTCCGGCCTGTCCCCCCAGGTCCCATTCAGCCTCCCCACTTTTAAGAGTCTGCCTGGCTCTTGGTATTTTGCAACAAAACCCGCTTTACTCCTGGTTCTTTGCCAGATCTTCTGCTTCGCTCCCGTCACTTTCCTCGGTGTCGCTTCTGGCATCTTTTCTTTTCTGTAGGAAAGAAAGACAATTTAAATGAGTTGCAAACCCTGTATCATGGTATATATTAGAGGGGCCTAGTCCTCTTTTCATTCGCAGCACTGGTGTGTAAACCTGACAGCTAAAATAAAAATAACAGGCATGATCGTGTCCTTAAAGCCAGTGTTGCAATTGTCCCTGCACTGGGACTTAAACTGCCAGAGGTTGACTTTGTTATGGTTTCACCTAACTTTTGAATGCTTTTTTTGTCACCCTAATAATATTTTTGTAATGTGACCTTCTGAAAATAAGTTAGTATTTATTCTACATATAGTTATTCTGCATATTTTCCTGTGCAGTTTGTTACTGTCAATGCTCTGCAAGCCATCGCATATTTGTCCAGTAAGCATATTGACTGGTCTCCTCATTTTGCAATCGTCTACAAACTTGATCACAAACTCCATCATTCCCTCCAGAAAAACTGTTTTTTCTCTTGATTTAGCTTCACAGGATCACAGAATAGTCGGGGTTGGAAGGGGCCTCTTGAGATCATCTAGTCCAGCCCCCTGCCAGAGCAGGGTCACCCAGAGCAGGGGGCACAGGAACACATGCAGGCAGGTTTTGATTCAATGAAGCTTTGGTTCAAGTAATCTGAAGGTGTAACACCAACACTATGGTGGGTTATTTTCTGTCCACAGATCACCAAAGCCTTCACAAATCTACTCAGAGGTTACCAAGGTGCCATCTGCTTATGTTAGCAAGCCAGTCCAGGGAACTGGCTTCTCTGATGCCAAGGTTTCTTCTAATGATCCCTATACAAACTCTGGTGTGCACCAAAAGACTGTGGAATGCAGCCAAAACTCAGAGGTGCAAATACACAGTGTGCTGTCTACTAGGTTTACGTGTTTGCTCCTTCCTTACTCCACTTTGGACATACCAGCAGGTTCCCATTCTCCCAAACTGCACACTGAAAAGCTGTTGGGCAGTGAGGAGCAAGGATTGTGGATGGCTCCCATGTCACTAGAACACAGGTGCGAAGTAGAAGTGAGTTGCTGCTCTGATCTCCATGAGCAAAGGTATCCATACAACTCCCAACACGTGACTTCAGAAGCTCTCAGGCTGTTGGGCAGTCCCACTTCTCCCACCCCCTCCCTGCAGGCATGGGATCACCCTGGATCTCATGGGCTCTCATGAGCAGTTGTAGCACAGAGGAGACAAAGATTTTTCATACCGCACCATGGAGGATGACACCAAAGATCATCTGGATGATTAGATAGGACCAGAAGATGTGTAACAACTGCAGGATCATCAGGAAAGTGTTTATCACAAAGCTTATGAGGAACAATTGAAATTTTGTCACAAAGTAATAGTATGTGCTGTGGGAAAGAGAGAGGAAGAGACAAATCAGATGACACAACACTAAATCAGGCCAAGTACCTTCACACTTATCTGGGCAACTACTTGGCTCATGTGTCCCCAGGGCAGAGTGTGACGGATGCGTTGCACCCCTTACCCAAACTAGTGGTAGTCTGGTACGGGATCCAAAGGAGGTGAAAGCTCGAGCTGTAGCCAAGAACTACTCTAGTTTCAACCTGTTCTCCAAAAACCCACAAAGGGCACAGTAAACATCGATACAGATGAGTTTGGAACACCAATCGTGTGATTAAAGCATAAATAACAGTGGCTTTTCCAAAATTCATTTATCAAATCACAACGAAAGTTGTGGGTACAAGTCTCATGCATACTTCTTCCATCGCAATAGAAGTCAACTACAAGCCAACCACTTTATCCCATAAATTTGATGGCCTGAGTGAGCCATCTTTGAGCTCTCCCTGCCAGGCAGCGTGGCTGCGTGGCAGTGCTCTCCCCTTGAGCTGGGACACTTTTCGCGGTTGCTCTTCGACGGCAGAGAGACATTTTACCAATGTCAGATATTTGGGAAGTGACTAATAGGGCACTTACTTACCCAATAGGGGCTGGAGCCCCTCTGCTGTGAGGACAGGCTGAGAGAGCTGGGGGGTTCAGCCTGGAGAAGAGAAGGCTCCGGGGAGACCTTGGAGCCCCTTCCAGTCCCTCAAGGGCCTACGGAAAAGCTGGGGAGGGGCTGTTTGCAAGGGCAGGTAGTGACAGGACGAGGGGCGATGGTTTTAAACTAGAGCAGGGCAGGTTTAGATGAGACATCAGGAAGAAGTTCTTTCCACTGAGGGTGGTGAGACACTGGCCCAGGTTGCCCAGAGAGGGGGTGGAGGCCCCGTCCCTGGAGACATTCAAGGCCAGGCTGGATGAGGCTCTGAGCAACCTGATCCAGTTACAGATGTCCCTGCTCACTGCAGGGGGGTTGGACTAGATGGCCTTTAGAGGTCCCTTCTGACCCAACACATTCTATGATTCTATGATTCAATATCAGGCATAGCTCTGTAGTGTGGTAACTGATTTTTTTGCCTTGATGACACTGATTGCATGCTGAATTGATGTTAATGAACAAATCCGGGACTAAGTCTGGACCCATCTGCACCTACACTCCTCTTTGAGAATGAGTTTAGAAAGCAAGGGGGTCCATTCTGAACCTCGTGACCCAACAGGAAGGCCTCCCTTACCCTTTCTGCCCTCAGTGTCTCTATGAATCATTTTAACTTGAGTGTAACTCAATTTTCCTTTGTATGTTTTCCCATGCAGTAATTAAGAGAGTGAACCTTGCCATCAAACTTTGTGAAGTTGCGCTTTGTAACAACACCTTAAAATTGCTTTGCCAACACTTTTGACAGGGGGTTCTTTAAGTGATCTAAATCACCCATTCGCAACACGGAGCTGGGCTGCGCTAGGACTGCGCCAACAGGCTCCATGCTCTGCCCAGCTCTTGCAAAGCATGTCCCAGGTCCCAGGGGACCTGCGGAAACTCTGTACTAAAATCACCAACAACGCGACCGCCTTTGCAGACAGGTCGGTTATCGGAAACCTGCAATGCTGCCCAGAAGAACCAGGAACCGGCAGCATTTCTCCTAAAATAAATCTGGAGAGGAGCAACGGACAAAAATTAAACCATAAGGGGACCTGGCCACTGGCACTTAAATAAAAAGATTATAAATGAATTTTTTAACTGAAGTTAGGAAGGAGTTGAGGGTAGAGATGAAACATTGGGCAGGGGAATTATTTTTGGCAGAAGCCGCAGAAACCCTGTTATCATCAGTGACAGGGACAGAAAAGAGGAAAGCACCGGTTTGGAAACAGCAGACAGAGCAGAGAGCAGTTCAGCACAGGAGAGGAATGCCAAGCGCTAGAATGCGTCCTGTTCTGCAAGTTATCCAAGACGTGAAATCTAAGACATACTGGAAGCTGGGAAAGAAACACTGTTGGATAGAGTGTGTATTTGCTCTGCTCTTGCCTTCCTGGACATCTGCTTCTTGCTGCTGCTGCAGACAAGTGCTGCTGTAGATGGACCCTTGGTCCGATGTGGGACATCTGTTACCTCCTTTGTCCTTACATTATGATACAGCAGGTCGAGATAGTGGGGCTCGATTTTTTGCAGTGGAGACAACTAAAATCATGGTTATTCTAGTTTCTTCCTCAGGAAAAGTTGCCTCAAACTTTTATTGCTTTTCTCTCTAAAAGGGAGCCATTTCACCCCCAGAATCTGGGACTTGTTGTGCAAAGTCAGCCTCACGGGCGCACAAACTAAATGGCAGCAGGACCAAATTTCAAAACTCAGCATCTTCAGTGCTGGTGTGGAGCCAGGGCAGGAATAGAGGACAGCAATGCAGACTTGTCGCTGTGTGTGTATAACATGTCCCATTTTAAAAATTCTTCTGGCTGTAACAAATGAAATGTTTGGTTTTGAAAGAAAACAGAAACCTTAGACTATAATGCGAGTGTTGTGGAATGAGTTTCTGGAAAGTTAACCAGGGTCACCTTTTCTGGGCAACTTGGCAGCGGTAAAGAAAGGAGAACAATTTCAGCATAGTTAAAGGCTGGGAGTGTGGTCAGATGTGCGTAGGCAAAAG
The DNA here is from genome assembly GCA_013398915.1 of Dromas ardeola. Taxonomy (NCBI): domain Eukaryota; kingdom Metazoa; phylum Chordata; class Aves; order Charadriiformes; family Dromadidae; genus Dromas; species Dromas ardeola. The sequence continues at coordinate 107,604 of VYZM01001177.1, read as the reverse complement.
CCATAGTCCAAGACTGGTGCCTGTGTGTGGCTTCTGAAGGAATCTTTGTTGATACCCTCCCAGCGTGTCGAGTATTCCACCTCCTGAAGTCTTAGCTTGGACTCATGATTTTCTTGTTTTATTTCAAATAGGTGGTGGATCACCTTAAATTACTATGCCATTGTTTCTATATTAACTTTATCTTAATAAAGCTTTAAGCAGGTCTTTCTTAGGCTGCTAAGAAATTCTTGGGAAATTTTAAGAAGTACAGTTTGTACCTTCTTTCTCTTGTAGGAACCAGTGTTTGCAACAGGAGGAGGCCACTTCCTTCACACTGGAAGAGCCAAACCAGGTCCTGAGCAGGAGTAGAGAAGGATTACCCTCAGACCGTGCTGGGGGTGGCTTTAGGCAGATGGAGAAATACTGTCCTAAAACATTCCCAGTGCTCATGAGAAGTCAGGTGCTGTGACTGCATGTAAGCACCTCATCACAGCATGAGAGACAGCCCCAGGTGAGAGACAGTCCCTGCCTGGGAGAAACAGTGAGAGCATGAGAATGGAGGGGCAGAGGCTATGGCTCTAGATTAATTAATTAATATAGTTAAAAACCTGTGGTTTTTTTTCTTGGGTTCCTCAGTTCCAGTTGGATTAATTTTTGAGCTTACCTGTAGTGTCCTGTTCCCTGCCTTTCCTTCCCTCAGCATGGAGGGCTCCATAAGCTCAAATCGCGCGTAACACCCACATTCAGAGAACATTAAAACATAACTCACATTAACGGGAAAAGGACAAGCCGAGAGATGATGAAAACCACAGCGAAAACTATAAAGACTGCTTCACAGACCCGCTTCCACTTCATGTAATGAAGCATCTTGGCAAGCTGTAGAGAGACAAATTGCCGTATGTCCCACGTGCCTGTGTTCTCCTTCTAGGGGGCGGATGGATTCCCCATGGCCTGCAAGGGTTACCCAGCTTGTGGGGGATGTGTCCCAGTCCCTGTGCACTCGCTTACTTTTCCCCAAGAGCAGTAAATCTGATGGTTCCTGAAGGCACTGGCACTATAGTACATGTGTGGCCACTTGTGTGGGCCACTGCATCCAAATGCATCGTGTCCAGTAAGGCACGCAGGTCCCACTGCTACCCACAGACCGAGCACAGATCCGCATTTCCCGTTGAGGGTAACTCACCTCTAAAATATAATCAGAGGCATCATGGACCAGCATGACTATCATCCCAAACCGTACAAGATTGGCACAGTAGGAGACAAAGATCAGAGTGATGGTGGCGATGTGGTGGATGATCTGTTCCTTAAAGTCCTGGCATGAGAAGAGAGATGGCATGTCACTCGTACCTTGACCTGGCAGCACCTGTTCCTGGGTGCTGCTGCCTCACTAGGACATGTCAAACCTCCACAAACCATCAGTGCTCCCCACTGTGCTACAGCTCTCTGGGGTCATGCACAATCCCAAGGAGAATGAACATCTTTATGCTCAGTTTATGGAAACCCAGATAAATACCAGTGAGGTACGCATAGGTGCAAACATGCTAGAAGACAGATTTTTATAAATTTTCCATTAATCAAACTGCCCTTACAAAATTGCTTTCTTAACACTCCATATTTTCCTCCCAGCCCCTTCCACTGTGTACTGAAGAGCTTTTTGTAATGACAGCGGATTGCCCTTGGCCTGGGGCAGGTCCTATCCACTAGCCACAACGGAGGCAGCTCTTCAGCCTCTCTGTTGCTACCCGCGGAGAGGGACCGATGAAGTTGGGGTGGAGATACTGCAGGTGGGGAATATGCCTTCTCACATGCCTCATCTAAGTAGAGGGCCTTGCTGGGTGGGTCATGCCTGCATGGACAGATCTGTACGTGCACAAAGGCAATGCTTTGGGGTATGAGGATATGGCTCCTGAGAGCTTTGTGGAGAGACTGTGAAGGGCAGCTCTGGCTCTGGCCCCAGGAGGATCACTGCCAGGCAGGGGGTACCTGCATCTTCTGGGGAGCATTGCAGGGGCCCAGTAACTGATGTGTCTACAAAGACTATTGCAGTGTTGGCAATTTTAATACAGAATTTCTGCTGGTCCTCTGGACCCAGGACATGCTTTGCAAGAGTTAGGCAGAGTCCATCTCTGGGGAAAAGCATGTAGTCTCTGAAGAGAGATGTGATCATCAAATTAAACAATCAAATGAAGCTGAGGCTGAACCTCAGCTTGTGCAGTTCAGCCGCACGGCTCTGTGCGATCTCCACTGCAAACCGAGGCAAGGGCAACAGTGGATGCTGGGTCCGTGGGCCCCAGGAGCTCACCTCATCCCAAGCTGCAAAAGCCACATGCAGTACCCTCATCACAACAGCCCAGCTCCCTCGAATGAGGAGGACGCAACCCTGAGCAGGGCAGTACCCGAGACCAGAGCTGGGAAGGGCCGTGATGCCGTGTCCACCCAGGGACTGACCCTTGGCCAGGCGTGGGGACCCCACGTCAGCCCCCAGCACTTCCCTGGCCCAGCAGGCAGGAAGGCCATGCAGCACACGAGTGGGACTCAGCGCAGGGTGCGATGGTGGGATACGAGAGCTGCAGGGAGCTCATGTGCTCAGGGCTCTTTGCAGCAGCACGCTTGTCTTGTCCTTTGCACCCCCGGGGAGCTGACAGCGGGAGGGAAGAGCCCCATGGCAGGGGCCGACCAAGCCAATGGGTTGCAGTTGTGCTGCTGTCACTCACCTTCCTCTTCACGTCGAAGGGCAGGGTGACCACCAGTGAGCAGTAGAAAGAGAGTTCCAGCAGGTAGAACCAGCCCAATGCGGGCGGGAGAGGCTGCGGGACAAGCGACAGGCAGTGTGACATCCCTGCCTAGCTCTGGGGGTGGGAGAGGGGAAGCCCCTTCATTCAACCTGCATTTGGGACAGCAGGGCTTGGTCATGTCTAAATTTTCATGTTCCCCCTGACCGAACCATTTGCTGATGCACTGTCAAGCCTGGTCCAGAGCCGGGACCAGCCCTGGCCTGTCTGCAGAGGAACTGAGAGGAGCCGGGGGCCTCCACTCTGCAGGGGGTCGGACACCTCCATGTTTCAAGAGGCTGAGGGATGTCCTGACCACCTGATCCCTTTTGTGGGCACATACATGGAGCTGCTTCCAGCCAGGCTTGGGTTACCGAGAAACTCGTTGAGAAGAGGTGCCCGCTCAGGGCAGAGACTGTCTGTCTGCTATCATATGGAGTACCTACAAGGAGCTGGTCAAGAAGACAGAACCATGCTGTTCGTGGTTGCATATGTGCACGATGTGAGAATGAGAGACAGCAGGCGTAAGTTGAAACAAGAGAGATGGGTGTAAGGAGAAACCTTTTCATCACGAGGGCAGTCAAACAGTGGAATAGATTGCCCAGAGATGTTGTGTTGTGTCCACTCTTGAAGGTTTTGAAAACTAGACTGGAGAAAGCCCTGGGTAACCTGGTCCAATCTCGCAGCTGAGTGCTGTGAGCAGGAGGTTGGACAAGAGACCTCCTGGTCCCCCTTCCAATATGAATTATTCTGCGATTTCATGTACTTGCTGCTCACCTGTTGTGGAAATCTCAGCCAGCACACGGTGTGGTCCCAGAACCAGGGCTTCTGTGAAGAGAGAAGGCAGCAGTAAGAACCCATAGCCTTTCAATGACACGTAATGACCATGTGAAGAAATACTTCAAGAAGTCGGTGTGCCCATGCTAGATCCAATCTGCCTTTGAGTTTTGGAAAGAATGGTTGACAAAATGCATTTGCCCCCACCAGGACACGGTCTGCTCTTGGATGAGATGCAAGGGCTGTGTGTGGGTATCAGTGGGGAATCGCTTACACAATGATCTAAGACAACGAGAAAACCATGGTAACATCACTGATACCTAGCCAGATTCACCCAGGGAAAGGGAGACTTCTGCTGGATCAGGATTGGGGATGGTTCTGCTCTGTGCCCCTGGATTTGTCCTTCTTTGGCTTTGGACCCATAGTCATGGTCACACATGATCTTTGGTTGGGCTTTTTGAAATGGCCCGGGACCATCGGCCTCATTTGCCATGAGCAAGGAATACTTGAAAGGTGTCACCCCACAGCAGCGCCCTGCTCAGGTACTTACATCATACAGCAGAGCCAGCCCAGAGAGGAATGAGGTTAAATAGAATGTAAACCTCCAGCTAAAACAGAAAAAAAAAAAGGAATTAAAACTTCCTCCAGAGTTGGAATAGCTCCTCAGGCTGTGCCCAGGACACCGCAAAGCCCACAGGGGAACCGAGGCTTGTTTGGACAGGGATCTGCAGAACCTCAGCTCTGTTGGCACTGCACGTGCTGTTAAGGATATCCACAGCCCTCCGGGGCTCTGCTTCGGTCCACGCAGTGCCCAAATTGCTGGCATACTCCATCAGCATTAACCAGAACGCAGTGTGACTACCAAGATGCCTCCACCTCTCTCCTTTTGTTATGTGGGTGGTTGTTGATTACCTGCAAATGCTTCTGTACCACAGCCTGCGGAAGGCACCTAATTTTCGCTCGTGGTGGTACAGGAATACCAGGGGGTTTATTAGTTTCCTCAGAAATGCTGCAGATTGTGGACCACTGAACAAGATTTCAGGAGAAGAATATTTTTTAAAAAAGCATAACAGCAGGATTCAAGCACTGAATTTTTTTCAGAGGGCGAGGGAGAGGAGATCTCGTACCTGATGGGGGACTTTGTGTACATACAGCATTAACCCTCAAGCCAAGAACCAGAGATAACCTGATTTTTTGATTGAGACACTTGGTGACGCTTCTCTGCATTCTGACTCCATCTGTTACTGAGACATGCAGGAAGATTTTATAGGGGAGAGCAAATAGCTTGAGGAAACGGAATGCTATGAAGATTTCAGCGCTTTCTGGTGTTTTTTGGTTTTTACCTCCCTCTGTTCATGGCTTGCACTGCCTACGAACTGCACTTCATGGATCTATTTTCTGCCCAACGCACCATGCTAAGAATATTTTAAAATTTTAATTTTGTATCGAGATCACCTTGAAAAGAAGTTTGATGCATTTTGCAAGCAGCATCGCTGCTCAACGTCCCTCCAGCGTCTGAGATTTAAACCTGATCTGCATCAAGGACTCCTTTGAAGCAACTTTAACTTTTTAAAATTAGAAGTGGAAAGGAAGGAAGGACGAAGCTGGCAGCACTGCACGGTGGCTCTGTTGCCAGTGCGTGCAGTGGTGGGACCCAGCCTCATGGTACAAAGTCTCCGTTCGCGGCCACAGCTGGCAGCGGGGTCATCTGGGACCGTGTTTGGGGCTAAGGACAGGGCAGGGGATGGCGATGGTGTGCAGACCTTGGAGGTCTCCATCACCAAAAGCCTCTGCTGGCCCACCTACCTGGCCTCACAGAACTTCTTCATCAGCCTGGGCCGATCCTGGGCCCGCCGGTGCCGGAACCAGGTCTCCACGTTTTTGACCGGCAGGTCACTTTGCTTGGCCAGTGAAATAAGGTCCCCCTAGAAAACAGATGAGGGAAGCAGGACTTAGCCATCATAAGGCGCCTGTCCCCGTGTGGGTGGAAGAGCTGTGCTCCTGCAGGCTGCCTCTGTGGGTCCTGAAGAACACCTTTCTTTGGAAAAAGAAATGTATCAGCTGTATTTGCATTTGTGAACTCCCAAATAATTTTGGCCACTTTAAAACCGCAATTCAGCCATATCTAAATGCAGGTTCAGAAGTAAGCACAGGCTCTCCCTGGTTATATTTTGCCAGCTGTACACAATGGGATTCAACGTCTTTGCTCTAAAAGTTAAAAACATTTTTTCTTTCCAACTCTGATGCAATTTTGACTGGTAATTATCAGCTACAGATAGCAAACTTGAAGATAAAAGAAGTTTTAGCTCGTGATGATACAGAAACAAGCACATAATTCATTCAGTAATGTCAGAAAAAGCATCCAACTGTTTGAGTGACTGCACGTTCACAGGCTAAAATGCATCATTTCCAACGTGCTTTATTTTATGCATGATTTCCAAATAAAACTACCTAGCCTTAAGATTTATAAACTGTGATTAAAATGAATGTAAACATGAGCTCATGAACATTTTTTAATTAATCTGACAAAGCTTCATACGAATTTAAGTCAAGAATTATTTTTAAAATTCATGCATCAGTGTGAGTCGTGATCTGGGCCCAAAGAGCGAATGGAGTTAAATTCAGTTGGTGGCCGGTCACGAGTGGTGTTCCCCAGGGCTCGCTGCTGTGAGCGCTTCCGTTTGGTGTCTTTATCAATGACCTGGAGGAGGGGATCGAGCGCACCCTCAGTCACTTCACAGACAAGACCGAGTTGGGTGGGAGCGCTGATCTGCTGGAGGGCAAGAAGGATCTACAGAGGGATCAGGACAGGCTGGATCGAGGGGCCGAGGCCAATGGTGTGAGGTTCAACAAGGCCAAATGCTGAGTCCTGCACTTGGGTCACACCAACCCCATGGACGCTCCAGGCCTTACCCACTCCCCCAAAGGGCGATGGCTGCCTCCTTACCAGGGCCAGCAGCTCCCACACTGCCTGCTGTATTTGATAGGCAGCAGGTCAGGGGGTGCTGGGATTGCAGCTCTTGAACGTGTTGGAAGATGCCGAAATATTTGGTTATTTCTTCCCTGGGAGGGTGGTTAGCAGCAACTGCCCTGCCTGTGGGGCTGGTTTGGTTGGGCTGGGGTATGTGGACAGAGAGAAGGTGTTGCCTGGGCTCTCAGGACACTGGGACACAGGGGACACTCACCTCCTTTGGGGTTTTGCTCAGCTGAATGTAGAAGCCTTCCAGCGTGGCATTGGGCTGAACTTTGGGCCTCAGCTTGTCACTCACACCCAGCCTCCTGCCCAAGGGCAGAGCTACGGTTCTGCAAGAGGAAACAACGGCAAAAGGAAACAAGAGGAATCAACACGGCTTCACCAAGGGCAAATCGTGCCTGACAAACCTGGTGGCCTTCTATGAGAAGGTCACAACATCAACAGACAAGAGGACAGCAACTGATGTCATTTACCTGGACCTGAGCAAAGCCTTTGACACTGTCCTGCATGACATCCTGGTCTCCAAGCTGATAAAATATGGGTTTGATGGATGGACAATTCAGTGGGTAAAGAACTGGCTTGACGGCCGCACCCAAAGAGTGGCTGTCAATGGGTCCATGTCCAAGTGGAGACCAGTGACAAGTGGAGTCCCTCAAGGATCAGTACTGAGGCTGGTCTTGCTTAACATCTTTGTCAGCAACATGGACAGTGGCACAGAGTGCGCCCTCAGCAAGTTTACCGACGACTCCAAGCTGTGTGGGGTGGCTGACACGCTGGAGGGAAGGGAGGCCATCCAGAGGGACCTGGACAGGCTGGAGAGGTGGGCCCATGCCGACCTCGTGAAGTTCAACAAGACCAAGAGCAAGGTCCTCCATCTGGGTCGGGGCAATCCCAAGCACCGAGATAGGCTGGGCAGTGACTGGCTTGAGAGCAGCCCTGAAGAAAAGGACTTGGGGGTACTGGTGGACGAGAGGCTCGACATGAGCCATCAGTGTGCACTTGCAGCCCAGAAAGCCAATCGTATCCTGGGTTGCATCAAGAGAAGCGTGGCCAGCAGGGCGAGGGAGGGGATTCTCCCCCTCTATTCCACTCTCGTGAGACCCCACCTGGAGTACTGCGTCCAGTTCTGGAGCCCCTACTACAAGAAAGATATGGACGTGCTGGAACGTGTCCAGAGAAGGGCCACGAGGATGCTCAGAGGGCTGGAGCACCTCTCCTACGAAGACAGACTGAGAGAGTTGGGGCTGTTCAGTCTGGAGAAGAGAAGGCTCTGAGGAGACCTTATTGGGGCCTACAAGAGAGCTGGGGAGGGGCTTTTTAGGATGTCAGGTAATGGTAGGACTAGGGGCAATGGATTAAAAATAGAGATGGGTCGATTCAGAATGGACACGAGGAAGAAGTTCTTCACCATGAGGGTGGTGAGACACTGGCCCAGGTTGCCCAGAGAGGTGGTGGGAGCCCTGTCCCTGGAAGATTTTAAGGCCAGGCTGGATGGGGCTCTGAGCAACCTGGTCTAGTGGGAGGTGTCCCTGCCTGGGGCAGGGGGTTTGGAACTAGACGATCTTTAAGGTCCCTTCCAACCCTGACAATTCTATGATTCTATGAAAGAGTTCAGCCAGGAGAGGACACGTGTGACTGCACCATGAGCCAGCGGCAGCCGACAGCAAGATCCCGGCAGTGCCGTATCCTGTGCATGGATGCACTGCACCAGGGGCCCAGCATTGCCCTGGGGGCTCGCACGCCCAGCCCAGGGGGTCCAGCACTGCCCCAGCCATACATGCACAGTCCAAGGGACCCAGCACTGCTCCAGGAGCACACACGAAGTGCCTCTGTCAGGTCAATGCTCTTTCTCGAGAGATAGACTGGCACCAAAGCAAAGGTGAGGAATGCTGGATGCACAGTGGAGACAACGATAACAACTACAAAGTAATCAGTAATTAATTCCTTTGCTGAGGCCCCAAGATGCCTTGCATTTCTCTGTGTTGGAGCACGTGTTGGTCCCCTTTACAAGATCCCAAGTAGTCCAGACCATGCCATGAAACCAGTCTGCAAGTGTCTGAGTGTCCCATGTGCTCTGTGCCCAGGGTACCCAACCACTGGCTTAAGCAGGAGCCAAGGATGGAGCACATGGGGACACGCTGGCTCCTGCAGGAAACACGAGCTTTGCAGAGAATCCCAGAAAGGCTCTAGTGGCAGGCATTGGTTTCTAAAATCTCGTTGCTTCTAGAAAGCCAGGCAAGCGCAACATCTTTGAGGGAAGACCTGATGAGCCTGGAATTAATTATGGCTCTTCATACAGCCCCTGTCTGCCACAGCTTCTGACAGGGCTGTGCACAGCAGGGAGGAGACAAGTCTGCAGGGAGATGGGCCAGTCCTTCCCCAGCTCCTGCAGGCCACAGGAGAAAGCCCGTATCCTAGCTGAGGGCAGCTTTGGTGAGCACCCCCTGCCCGACGTCCTGCTCTGCCTGGCGGGGAGGCACCTCTGCAGGTCTGCCCAGGCCGGCACGCTGCCCCAGGTTCACTGATCAGCTCCCCGATCCCCCATGCGTGAGGTTGGTCTGTACCTCCCTGTGTGTCGGTCTCTGTGTTCCTGGAAAAGGGGCCCAAAGCCCATCCTGAGTCCATCTCCTGTGCTGACCCATGTGGACCTGCCTCGTTTCCACACATGAGTCCTGGGGAGGTGGCGGTCGGTCCTCAGGCTCCCCTGGGGATACCATTTCCCCCAGCAAGGGCACTGGAGTACATCATCTCTGCCTGAGCCGGGGATCTCCGGTGCTGGGAAGGGAGAGCAGGGCAGAGCTGTGCGAGGAGGACTGGCATGAGCAAAGCGTCCCACAACGAGCTCCAACAGCCATGGTCATCTCCTCCTTCTGCCTCTGTGCTGAGAGTGGGGGCTCACATAACACCTTTGGGAGCATCCTGGAGGATCAGGCTGAACCCTGGCGCAGCGGGGGGTTCCCAACACTGATGTACCCAGCAAATCCCTCATCTGTGTTGCAAGGTCCCACTTGGATTCTCTCCAGAAGGACCCTCCACCCAACACTGTGGTGTGACTGACGGACAGACATGTCTGTTCACACCTGTCAGTACAGGTTATGTTACAGGTACAGGAGAGAGGGAGGGCAGGACAAAGAGCTGCCACACAAATACCATACGCCACAAAAAGCAGAGATTCCAGTATTGTTGGGGAAAATCCCCTGTCCACTTTGTGGTGTTCAGGAAGCAGGTAAGGATTAGCCTGGAGCAACCCTCCAAGACCCTGGTGGCAACCAGCAGAGGAGAGACCAGAATTGCTGCACTCACCTTTCAAAGATGCATCGGACAACGATCAAGAGCAGGGCACCAGGGATGCAGAGCAAGAGGTCCTGAGGCTGCGGGTAGGGTATACCCTTCATGTCTTCCCAGGTAGCTCCAGGTGGCAGCCAGTATTCATGGTGCCAGAACCCCTCTGCCAGCCCCATCCTGGTCAGATGATGGGCTCAGAGAACAGAGGCTCTGGGACTCAGCAAGCAGGTAGCAGCAAGGCATAAAGCTCCCTCCTAACTCAGGATTCCCAGCTCAACAGCCTGTCATTCACGGTCCCCACCTCTCACTCGGTCCCATGAGTATGACTTCAGACTAGCTGAAATAGCATCACTTGTTCTGACCTGCCCGTCTTGGAGGTGGGGTAAGATGTCCTGGTACGAGAAGGTAATTTAGTGGGTGTCAAGAAGGTGGATAACTCAATTACACTCTGCTGCACAGGTGACTGAAGTTCCTGCATGGTGACAATAACAGCAGGGGCTTCTCTCTTGCTCCCTCCTTCTACCAGCCTTTTCCTTCCCAGGCTGCAAAGCTCTCGCCTATTAATCAGCTCTGACTCCTGGCAGAGGGTGTGGATGGAGGTGTCAGGGGAGACTGGCCACAGCCATTAAGATCTTCTGGCACCCTTAGGGCCCCAACAGTCTCAGTTTTGGTTCCTCCATCTTGCCCAGCAACATCCCATATCCTAGTCGCATTTTGAACCACCACATACTCAGCACAAAGTTGATATACCGCTCCCCAGAACTATTTGGAAGAGCTGACTCTCAGCTCAGCACTTCAGGACACTTCCTCATGTGCACTACACTGCTCTCCTCCATATTCCATTTCCCTTGTGTTTTATGACTCAGTCTCACTACCATAAACCCTTCTGCAACTGCTTGCAGCCAGTCTGCATCATCATCGTCATGAGTAACTAATTATCAGCCAATTTTACCATCTATCTTTCCCTCGCCCTTTGTGGGGCACCTGCAACAATACGGAGCTGCAAAAAATCAAACCCCTGTTGGTGTCTCATGGGTGCCCCTGGGGTGAGAGACCTTTCCGAATGCCTTTGCAAAGCTGAGTAGGTAGCGGGTTCTCCCCTCTGCATGTGCTCACCGACTCTTTGGGACGACGCCAGCAGAGTAAGACATAATTTCCTCATACACAACCCATGGAGACTCCTTCCTATAGTATTACGTTCATGCGTGTTTCCTCTAATTCCATCATTTATTACACTTTCTACCGGTCTAACCAGTCTGGATGTCAGACAAGAGCTGGCTGTAGCTCCTCACATTCTTAGAACCTTCTTAAATTTTTCTGATAGCAAGATGACTTGAAACAAAAAATACCATTCCACAGTTGGTAGTTTAACTCCTTTTAGTACGAGCTTCCTTGTGACACTGGAGACCTTCAAGGCCAGGCTGGATGAGGCTCTGAGCAATGTGATCTAGTTACAGATGTCCCTGCTCACTGCAGGGGGGTTGGCCTAGATGGCCTTTAGAGGTCCCTTCCGACCCAACACGTTCTATGAGTCTGTGATTCTACTTGAAGGAATGCCACCCAGGTGTGAAGGTTTGCTACTATTCAGTTAGTCTGTTTGCTATATAACAACTTCTCACCCATCAGCTTGAGATGGAGCCTCCTGGGATGTGGCCTCAGCAAGACGTCAGGTATCGGACCCTCTCTGAGCTTCTAAGCAGGGAGCCATATGCAGGCAGCTCATTGAATTTTTTGGCTCTAGCCTGATCTCATCACAGTGGTGTTGCTACGTGCCTGGATTATCTACAACTCCTGCGGTCTTTCCAGTGCTTCAGAGATTGGTATCGCCTTTCAAGTTGTTTCTCAAGATATTTCTTGGCCTGTTTATTCCATGTTCACCTTAATCTGACGAAGTTACAGATCCTTTCCACTTTCCTTGTTTAGACATGACTTCAGCTGTTTGAACCATGCCTTGCTGTTTCTTAGGGACACCCTCACCTGCCGGCACTCTGTCTGTCGCACACGTGTGAATGAGAAAAGCGATGTTTTTCAAAGTGTAGCCATCCAAGTAAAAGTTCCCTTGGGCGTACGTGTCTAAATGAAAAAATGTGGTGGATGCACGTCTCTGATGTTTCCCGAGTGTGTGCAAGGGGAATGGAACAACTGTGCCAAACTGTTCCTAAAACAAGATCCAAACCAGCAGTAGATGTCCACATCTCCTGGAATCAGCTGATTGGTGTCAGTCACAATTGTGGACCAGGACGGACAGATGCCAGCCTGGGGGCCATGCTTTGCCAGTCCTCGACTCACCCACCACCCTGCAGCCTGGGAGCACCAGTAAATGGTCTTTTTCTTGTAGCTCACCTGGAGCTGGACACCTCATCTCCCACAGCTGCTTGATAACGTGATGTGATGTACGCACTCTGTGATGCACGCCTCCCCTGTGCACATGGAGGGTAAAGATATGGGGTAAACAGATTCAGATCCTGCTGCGGTGCCCCGTGCTCCGTCTGCTCTGCTGGGTTTGTCAGCAGACGAGTGACAGTCTTGCTGCGGGTTTTCTACAACAGCTTCTCTAAGCTGGGGGCTGTGATGGCCCCAGTATGGAGGAGGTGGAGGGAGCTGATACACTAAATTCCTAAATGCTATCCCAGCATTCACAAGCTTCCAACACTGGAGCAGACGTAAAGTGAGAAGGCGAAGCAATGTGGGGAGGAAGATGATTATACACAGAGCTTCTTTAAGCCTTAGCAAGTTGATGGCAAGAAAACAAACTTTGGCAGTTGATCTGCCCCAGTGACTCATCACTGCCACGCTCAGTTCCTCAGCTAAAAGCAGCACTCAGTGGTTCTTGATCAAGGCCAACAGCTCTCCCGAATCTTTGATGTATCCTTTCACAAGAAACAGATTTGCCTCCTAATGAGCTTATCTCAATCTTCAGGGGGACAGCACAGCCCTGAGGCTAAAATTCAGCAGGCATCAACATACGTCTGCAATGGCTCCACAGCGCATTGTGCAGTCTCTGGGAAGCATTCTGCTTCCCAGGTGAGCGGTGTAGTGATTGTACAACAGGGCTCTTCCTTAGCCTTCTAAAACCTCATGAAAAAGAAGGACAGACATTAGTTTCTCTCCTCCTGTCCTTGCAAGTCCAAAGCACCTCCCCAGTGCCGCAGTCTTGGACTTGCCCCTGCCCTGGCAGTACCAAGTAACCTGGCCCGCCCCTAGGTCTAGCGTAGGGCTGCCCCAAAGAGTCCCTTGTTTCAGGGCCAAAAGCAGCCCTATCCAGTAGGAGACAAATCAGGCAGCTGCAGTTCTCTACTGGCATGGCCCAGCATGGCTGCATGTCCTGGGTATGTGACATCCACTCCATGCATGCTGCACGTGTATCCACCTCGGCAACGGCACCAGGCATGGCGCCCCCATCACGCATCCACCCATCAGGCAGAACTACCCAGGTTACCTCCTGCTAGTTAAAGAAGCAAGAAAAGAGCCCAATCAAACCTTTCAAAAGTAATTTATAAAGAATATTTATATTCAGTAGTACAAAATGATATATAACCATCTCTCCTGAACACATCATCTGCCAAGGAGTGGCAAGATTGTACACTCAGATTAAAGACACATGACAGCATACAGAACACGTACTTCGAACTTCAGATTAGCTCAGGGTTTCAGAGACAAATTATCTTCAGCAAATATGAATTTAAATGACGATGCAGAAACAGATGCCCTCCTCCCAGAGCATGTTACTGCCCTGGAATCACCCATGCTGGAACCACTTTTTCCCCTCTGGAATTATCCAATGTGTTTTGGCTGAAACCTAAGATGAGCACATACAAGTTCAGATCAAAGTTCTCTCAGTCACATCTCAGGCAAACTGAGAGGATTGCTGAAAACCCTCTTGTCCTTCTATGCTGTCACTTGCCTTTTAATTTTAAACATGTGCATGACCCCCTCAAAGCAGGCATTTCCTTGGTCCATGTCCCCCCCGAGTTAGCGCTGGCCCTTACTGGGCACATACAGGGAAGAGTTTGCATGGCCTTGGCAGTCTATGTCCCTGCGCTCATTACAGTGACTCTGTTAATACTTTGGTTTCATAGGTTAATTGATCTATAAAACAGAAATTCACATCATACTAATTTAACTCTTTTAAGGGATTACAGAATCCAAAGTCTCTGACTACGCCGTATATAAGCTATAGGACATCTAAATTGAATCAGAACTGCATCATGACTTCATGGACTACTGCTTTAAACTTGCTGCTCTTGATACATGTAGGCAAAGGCCCTAAAGTTAGAAGACCACGTTAAAGCATTGTTCCATAAGGTTCAGCAGATCTTTTCTGGATCCTTTTTCCTCTGAGGATAGGGGAATTCCCTTCTTACCACAAGCTGACTCTGTAAACACTTCGCACTGTGCCAATCACACTAGGTGAAAACATGAGCACTTAATCAGTGTTGTCTTCCAGACTATCTAGTTTATTTCAATCTCCCTTCTTCTGTCTGCCCTTCCTCCTAAGACAGGTTTAAAGGATTACCTGACAGTTGAGACACAGCTGCCTGGATTTTCCAGCTCTTCCAACTATGATTTGGGTGGGTACTCTCTCCAGTCTCGGCTTTGGAGTTCCCACCTTTGTGGCAATAACGCTGACAACAGAAGGGACCGAGATCCATACCATTAAAAAACTGGTCATACGGCACAGAGCAGCTTTCCCTTTGAGAAGAAAATGTTTTCTCCTATGTCTTTCCAAAGCTTTCATTCCACTATGTTCAGTTTTACCTTTTCTGAGTGTGTATGGGGCACCTGTCTTCTCAAAAGACGTGTCCCCGTATTAAGATTCAGAGTCTCACACTTCCTTGTTAGCCGTAATCATTAGTGGCAACGGGCCAGGGCCTCCAGAGGCCGAGCAAAGCTAAACAGATTCCTACCAAACAACATTCGGTGGTTAAGACTTGACATTGCCAGAGTTTACCCACCTTTTTTTTTTCTTTTTCGTTAAGTATTTTTCAAGATTAACACATTTAACAACAACTATGGTACAATCTAATAAAAGTCAAACCACTTTGATCCCTTTCTATCTGCTTCATGGCTACAACCTACAGTAAGCTTTTATTGAAGAATGACCAAAAACCTCCTTCAAATATCACTGACTATAAACGCTTGTGTTTACGGGGAGCGGGGATTCAGCTATGATACTGCAATTGCACTCCATATTATCTACACAGTGAGCAAAAGTGTTTCTAAAGACGGTGCACCGGATTCATGAAAGACCAGATCAGAAGCGCGTGAGCAGCCGCTATCTTTCCTTGACGTGGCCGTTGGTGAGATGGGTTCTGTTGTTCAGTGGCTCAGACCCATTCCTCTGGATATAACTGTTGCTTGTGACGTTGCTGAAATACGCGATCCCGTTTTTCTCCTTTTCCCTAATCTTTTCTCTTTCTTCATCCTTGTCACTTTCTTCTGTGTCACTTCTCATGTCCTTTTCCATCTACAGAAAAATGCGAATGAGAAGCAATACAAACACAGAGGTCTGCACAAGGAGCAGTGCTAGCGGAGCCTGAACATTCATCTGCGACTTCCGACACTATGCTCCTTTGGCACACAGTTCTACCAGGTCCTTTCAGCTTTTACATCACCTTTGGAAACAGATTCTCTCCATCTCTTTGATTTCTGTCTCAGTGGAATCCTAGCTGTGATCCTGGTAAACATCAGGAATTACTGTACAGGTTTAGAAGCAGCATCGAACCCCAGATGCCCAGGACTGATGGCGACCGTGTAAGACTGAGGAGATCCACCTTGCTGCTTTTGCCATCAGCATGTGGAAGAAGGATGGGGGGAGGCAGTTAATCAAGCTCTTTTACATTTCCCAAAAGGGACAAGGAGACAGTTTCTGACCGCACTTGGCCTGGGTGGCCGTAGGTTGAGCACACTGCGTTGGACAGGTTGAAAGCATATGCTTTCAAACAAACCAATAGCTCAACACAAAGCCACTCTACTCTGATGACATTCAGTTTCATGTTCAGGTTTTTCCTCTTGCTATTAACTGAGAGTTCTGTAATCCACTTCTGTAAATATTTAATTCCTTGCCTTCAAAGGAAGACAAAGAAGAAACAATGTGATAAAACAACAGTTTAGAGCAGCCTATCACTCACCGGCTTCCCAAGCTGTTTCTCCTCTGCAATGCAAGACACCAAAACTGGGGACAAATTCACGGTGTCACAGTCCTTGTTGGACAGAGCATTCTGAGGGAAAGCAGCAAACCTCTTCCGTGACCTGGGCTTTGGAAACTGCTCAGGGGTGTGTCAGTTGCTGCACGGTCACCTGTAGTCTCTGTCTGTTCCTCTGGGGCTACCTCTTGGATCATGTTAAGAAGTCTATTTGGTCTGATGCTCTTTCTAGAGATCACTACACCCAAACGCAGACAGGATTTGTAACAACCTAAACTTGCACTGAATTCAAACTGCCTCCAAGGACAGTATGTGTAGGAGATGCTATCTGATGTCAACAACCCGCACCTCACGTTCACTCTGGAACTGGCAGTTCAGGAACTATGCAGGAGTCTTGATCTGCAGCATAAGGACAAATAGCATCAATATCCCTAATTTTATCCATTCATGGCCACAGAATGTGGCTGAGGCCTTAAACCGATCAAGATTCACAAAGGAACTTCTAGCTGCATGAATTACAACAAGGTATCTCAGGTTGCTTGTATGAGGGAATGAAACCGGTACTTCAGGATCTAGGCCGAGGTCTAATTACTGGGGATCAGTGCACACCATGTGAGAAGGTGGTGCAGATAATCCTGTAGCCAGAGAGGAAAACTGTAGCCAGATCAGAAAGGCCCCACGAGAAGAATGTGAACTTCTGACCGGAGTGAGAATTTCACGGCTCTCTAAAAGGGGAGAATGTCCTGTATTCTTGCTGATACTGCTTTGGGCTACTAAATATCATAATTGAAATAGATCTGTTTAGGAGGGTTTGTCTTTGCTAGTCACTGCTCAATACGGAAAGCTCTCAAATACACTTTTGCATCAAATGTGGCAGATGATTTTTAGATAAAATAGGAAAAATTCTGGATATGTGTCAGTATTTTTCTCCCCAACGGTTCATTTCTTTCTAATAAGGCAATTTATTACCTCATCATTTTACACTGTAGTAACTGCAATAGTAATACAGCCCACACCAGAATTAGGAAAACAATAAAAGGGCGTCTTCAGTTGTGCCTTCATTTTCTGCCCTGTGAAGTTTCTGTTTCCTAATTTGCAAGTAATTTGCTCTGTGCTACCTTAAGTGAAGGCAGATAAAGAAAACGGGGACAATATGGATGAAAATGGGCCTTTAACGCTTGTTCTCAGTTCCCGTAAGACAGAATTCCCCAGCTGGATACTAATAAAATAATTCATCCTGGGCTATGAGGTCAACTCCCACAAGGCACTGACTTGTTACTCCTGGACTGTGTCCTTGTCATGTGGCCAATCTAATGCCATTAGGTCATGCCTTTGATTTTGGGAAGAATTTCATGCTGAGCAGCAGTTTGGTCTCACAGCAAATCCTGCAGACTACGGTCAGAAAGGGTGCGATCCATTTCACTTCAGTTTATACAGCTGCATCTCAGACATTCACCTAGGCTTGCTCTACGAGTGACAGATGACCAGCACTACCTGGGTGCAATCGTGAATAGATTATGCTTTGGGCATGCCCGTTTACCCCTACTGCTACGAGAAGAGTCCAGACAGCTAGTTTAGACAGAAATATCTACTCTGTAGACATCTACAGCAATGTAAGACAAGCCATATGAAGCATGTATTAATGATCTGGACGATGGGGCAGAGTGTACCCTAAGCAAGTTTGCTGAAGACACAAAACTGGGAGGAAGGAGTAACTGATATGCCAGAGGATTGTGCTGCCATCCAGAGCGACCTCGGCGGGCTGGAGAATCGGGCTGACAGGAACCTTGTGAAATCCAGCAAGGGGAAGCGTGAAGTCCTGCACCTGGGGAGGAACAACCCCAGGCACCAGTACATGCTAGGGGCTGACCAGCTTTCCTAAGAAAAACCTGGAGGTCCTGTGAGTTGAACACGAGCCCTTGCCCTTCCTGGCCTGCGACTGGAGGAGTGTTGCCAGCAGGTCGACGGAGGTGACCCTTCCCCTCTGCTCGGCACTGGTGAGGCCACACCTGGAGTGCTGCGTCCAGTTCTGGGCTCCTCAGTACAAGAGAGACATGGACACACTGGAGAGAGTCCAATGAAGGGCCAGCCACAAAGATGAAGAAGGGACTGGAGAATCTCTCACGAGGACAGGCTGAGAGAGCTGGGACTGTCCAGCCTGGAGAAGGGAAGGCTCAGGGGGATGTTATCAATGTACATTAATACCTGAAGGGAAGGCGTAAAGAAGACGGAGCCAGGCTCTTCTCAGAAACGTACAGTGACAGGACAAGAGGCAATGGACACTAACTGAAACACGAGGCTCCCTCTGAATATCAGGAAACATTTTCTTACTGAGAGGGTGATCAAGCGCAGGCACAGGGTGCCCAGAGAGGTTGTGGAGCCTCCGTCCTTGGAGATAGTCAAAAGCTGTCTGGACATGGTCCTGGGCAACCTACTCTAGGTGACCTTGCTTAAGCCAGGGAAGGGTACTCTAGAGGTACCTTCCAATCTCAGCCATTCTGTGGTTCTGTGATCTCAGTAACACTGTAATTAAACATACTGTACTATAAGGGAAGCGCTTTTGCATTGGCCTCACCAATCATGACAACTTCCTCTACATTGATTTCTTAGTTCTGTTACAAATGTAAATCATACTGTCCCAGGTGTAGGACGAGGGGCAATGGTTTTAAACTAGAGCAGGGCAGGTTTAGATGAGACATCAGGAAGAAGTTCTTTCCACTGAGGGTGGTGAGACACTGGCCCAGGTTGCCCAGAGAGGGGGTGGAGGCCCCGTCCCTGGAGACATTCAAGGCCAGGCTGGATGAGGCTCTGAGCAACCTGATCCAGTTACAGATGTCCCTGCTCACTGCAGGGGGGTTGGACTAGACGGCCTTTAGAGGTCCCTTCCGACCCAACACATTCTATGATTCTATTATTCTATGATCCTTACTCAAATGTCACTGGCTTTGTTCATGGAAATCTCCCCTGGAGTCCAATCCACATTTTTCTTGAATACACGCATCAGAAGTGGACCCAATATTGTAATGGCTCATAAAAATTTTACTTTTTTTGGGTCAACTTTCACTAACAATATTGAATGTTCCTTTCACCTCACCATTAGGAATCCACATGTATAATTTCATTAGGGCAAGAAGGAATCCATCCCAGATGAACCCCTGTGCTCCCAAAGAAGCCTAGATGGACCCTCCCTCCCCACGTGATGTACAGGGGACTACAAATCGATCCATACCGTGCCCTGGAAGATGAACTTGTAAACCATGTGAATAATTAGGCAGGACCAGAAGACATGGAGCAGCTGCAGAATTATCAGGAGAGCATTCATAAAGTAGTATCCAAAGAAGGGTTGGAATATCTCCATGGAGTAATAGTAGGTGTTATAGAGCACTCTGCAAAGAAAGAGGGAATTGCAGTGGAGGGAAATCATGTTGTTAGTAGGGCCATAATTAAGCCCCAGAAAGCTCTCGTCACAGAGGAAGTTTCAGGTCAGCCACCTCCTTCTTATGTATAACACATGTGAGCCAAGTCTCGGCTCCCCACCAGAAATAAGCAGGGTAGAGCCATCGGCCAAGTACTCCTCCTCTGCAGTATACTTCAGGAATTTAAGACCACCCTATGAACTCCAAGGCAGACCACCCTAGTTTACCCCAAGGCAGGTGCAACAGCCATGTGGCACTGTAGCCTGTGCAAAGGGCAGTGACGTATGCTCAAGGATTGAAAAGCAAAGGCTGCAGCAAAAGACTCGGCACCCAGCTGAATTGTCCTGTCTCTCAGAAGGCAGCTTTTCCATTTCCCTTGACTGCAGCAGACTCACGTGTAGGGGAAAATGACCAGGCGGCTGATGAGGAAAACAGCTGTGAAGATCATAAAGAGGCTGTCACAAGTTTTCTTCCACTTCATGTAATTGAATATCTTAGTTGGCTGGAAGGAGAAAGAACAATAAAACAGGAGGCCAAGACAGTGCATCCGCACATGCTCCAGATGAGCCAGATACGATACAATCTACATGCAGGTAACCATGTCTCTTCCTGGCTCTCTGCAGGGCACCCTAGGCTGCGTCAGGAGATCAGCACCGAGTTATCTGCGAAACACCGCAATGCTTGGCCCATACTTTGCTAGATCAAAAGACACCCTTTGGCTAAAGAGCACCATTGCTGACTAGGCTTTCCCGGTCAGGTAACTTGCGGAGCTCACCTCCAGGAAGCAATCAGAAGCATCGTGAATAACCATCACCAGTGTCCCAATGCGGATGTAATTGGCACAGTACGAGAAACTGATCAGGAAGATGGTTGCAGCGTGATGGACTATCTGCTCCTTGAAGTCCTGATGAGAAAGGGGACAGCAGAGAATAAAATACATAATGCACCTTCCGCCGTGGTTAAAGCATGCCTCCTGCAGGTAGTAGTGAAATCCCGCTACCCAATGACTAAGAAACCTCCCACCGTAAGGGAGCATACAACTCTTTTAACAAACACGTTCTAGAAATGTAGGCGACCGAGTGACACAGGAATGAAGAATTTATGGTATAAACTGAGGATCTCACAACAAAGGACACTCTCTCCCTCCACCAGTAATGGTCTGATGATGGTGCAAATCAGAAGACAGAGTAAGAGCCAATGATTCAGTACAGACAAATTCAACATAAAGAAAGCTTGTTTTCTGTCACAAAGCAGTGCCCATATCCGTCTCTGCTCTGTACCCCTGTGCATGCCTACCTGTTGGCACAATCACCTCATACCCCCAGGCTCGCTAATGGAGACTCACAACCACCCTTTAAGGGTATATTCGCAGCCTCAATGCATGTGTATGCCGATGTAATCACGCAGCACCCTCTCTGTAGGGGCACTGGCACCTAGGAACATATGCAACTTAACTGGCAGAGAATCATCTCTTCTGTCTCTACAACCAGTGCATCCTAGAAGAGTTCCAGAAGAGCAATTTTTAAGTTTGGATTTTAAGTTTGGATTGAGAACTCCGCAGTAGTTTGCACCTTTCTACGTCTTATGTTCTCCACTTCCCAGAGGAGACAGAAGCCAGTCACTGGGAATGGAAATTCCTGGGAATGAGCAAGGACAGAGTCTCCCAAAACCTCAGACTAGCACTATATGCGTGGTCTTGGTGATCACTCTCCTGAGTGTTCAGCTTGGGTCCTGTTTGTGCTTGATTCCTCCCTGAGGCTGCCACTCACCTTCCTCTTCACATCAAAGGGGAGGGTGAAGACCAGTGACCAGTAGAAGGAGAGCTCCAGCAGGTAGTACCAGAACAGGGAGGGTTGGAGGGGCTGTGAGAGAGGGAGAGACAGCAAAATACCCATCAGGTAAAGCAGAGCACGTGTGGAAGTGAAGACTCTTTCCTAGGTAAAAGAGTATCAGACATTCAAATCAACAAAACTGGTTCTTGCAGCTTCAGGGGGAACTACTTCAACTGACTAACGTGGTTACTTACTAAATGCCACCTGTGCTGAGGCAAAAGCAAATAGCAGCGGAAATTCCACTTTGCTGCACCACGTAGAACATTTAGGGAACCACCAGGAAGAGTCTGAATATTTTTAGGATTTCTTCAGCACTGTGCATATTCCTGAGCAGTCCATATAGAGCTTCAAAAACTATGTAAACCATTTCACTATGGTGAAACAGGTAAGGAGTAGCTGAATACATCATTCCCTTTTAAGGATTCACGGAGATACTTCAGACACCTTGTACTCTATCACAGATTTTTCAGTTTAATCAAACTAATCGGCAGAAAATGCAATCCCAGCGGGAATAGTAATCTGCATTCTTCTGGGTAATTTTTCCAGGGTTTTACAGCTGGAAAACTAAAAGCTTAGACCCACTTAGCAAAAATGTGTGCTATTTAACAAGCAATTTTTTGCTGTTGTGGCACTATATGGCCTCCTTAAACCTGAACCTGTTTGATAAAAAAAAATTACTATGACTAAAGGAGCTTTGCAACTAGCATTTCCAAAGAATCATGGAGTATAGTGCTCCTGAACACCAATTTCTTTGGGCTTTCTCTACCCAAAGTGTTGATTTATGGCCTTCCTAGATTTTTGTTTTCCTTTGTGGCACCAGTGACTGGCCACAAGAGGAAGCACAGCTGGATGCACCAGTGCTAGCGGGGGGGAGGATATTAACATCTCCCAGGCTGTATGTGCTGTTCACACTCTGGAGGTTATCCAAACAGGAGCTCTGGATCAGAAGAGATTTTTTTTCCCCCAAAGATAAGACTGTTTGGAAGAATTCACGTTTCTTTTGTCATTGTCTGTAGCACAGGCCATGGTCTGTTTAGTAGAAGTTATATTTCATAGAATCATAGAATGGTTTGGGTTGGAGGGGACCTTAAAGCACAGCCAGTGCCACCCCCTGCCCTGGGCAGGGACACCTCCCACCAGCCCAGGTTGCTCCAAGCCCCGTCCAACCTGGCCTTGAACCCCTCCAGGGATGGGGCAGCCACAGCTTCTCTGGGCAACCTGGGCCAGGGGCTCACCGCCCTCACAGCAAAGAATTTCTGCCCCAGATCTCATCTCAATCTCCCCTCTGTCAGTTTAAAACCATTACCCTTGTCCTATCACTACACTCCCTCATAAAGAGTCTCTCCCCATCTCTCTTGTAGGCCCCCTTTAGGTCCTGGAAGGCCGCTATAAGGTCTCCCCGGAGCCTTCTCTTCTCCAGGCTGAACAACCCCAACTCTCTCAGCCTGTCTTCATAACATAGGTGCTCCAGCCCTCTGATCATCTTCGTGGCCCTCCTTTGGACCTGTTCCAACAGGTCCATGTCCTTCCTGTACAGCAAACTCCAAACCTGGACACAGTACTCCAGGTGGGGTCTCATGAGAGCGGAGTAGAGAGGCAGAATCACCTCCCTCGCCCTGCTGGCCATAATCCTTTTGATGCAGCCCAGGATGAGGCTGGCTTTCTGTGCCGCGAGCGCACATTGCTGGCTGATGCTGAGTTTCTCATCCACCAACGCCCCCAGTCCTTCTCCTCAGGCCTGTTCTCCAGCATGTTGACCGCGCCACACAGCTTGGTGTCATCGGCAAACTTGCGGAGGGTGCACTCAATCCCGCTGTCCATGACGCCGACAAAGATGTTAAACAGCACTGGTCCCCAAAGATGTTAAGCAGTACTGACCCGAGGAACGCCACTCGTCACTGTCCAGTGTACATCGTAAAACTGTAAGAGAGCATCTTCTGAACTTAATGGCAATGAGGCTGTATTGCTACTGGCCACACTGCCAGTTCTACTGGGAAACAAACTCCCTGGGAAGCGCTGTGGACATGATTCTTCAGTATAGCTGGAAGTACACAGCATTCAGAGAACGTTCTCTGCTTTACATACTCCGCACTGAAGTCTTCTCTGCTTCTGCTCAGGCAACATGTCTTTCTCTGGCCTCAGTCTCCTCTACAAACTAAACAGCATTCCCATTTTTCAGTTTCTTGGTTCACCTGGTCAGAGCTCTCACTTTTCCTTTATTTCTCCAGTCTCCTCACAGAATCACAGAATCATAGAATCATAGGGTTGGAAGGGACCTCTGGAGATCATCTAGTCCAATCCCCCTGCCAGAGCAGGGTCACCTTAGAGCAGGCTGCACAGGAACTCGTCCAGGCGGGTTTATCCTCCTGCTCGCCCAACTCATCCTCTATTGTGTTTAGATTACACCAGATAAAAAGATGTTCTCCCTTGACGAGGATCTGGCTTTGAATTCTTAGGGCTTGTGAGTCTGAATTTAATTCAGTGGCCTCTCTTTTGTCACTAATATAGCCTGATTTTCAAAAGATACCGAGACACAATACATGATTTATAACAGCAATTTTCCCTCACCTGTTGTGGATATCCTGTCCAGCACTCTCTGTGGTCCCAAAGCCAAGGCTTCTGGAAAGAAAATGCAACATAAATGTGAGAATGACAGAGGAATTCTTCTCTTATCAACTAACTCCTTTAGTTTGTTACTACTACAGACTTCGTTGTGTTTTATTAAAAGCAGAGCTGGTTGCACTGTCTGGAATTCAGCTGCCAAGAGATTTCCACTACAAGAACCTGCAGTTGCTTGTGATATCGACAATTTGTGGCTACTGTGCTGAAATTTCACACTCTGTTTAACCCAATTCCAAATAACTATTCTACCAACTTGTTGCAGCCTTCTACAAGTTTGGGGTGGTGGTGGTTATGTTTTGAATATATTACAATATTTTTACAACTATTTCATTAAGAATCTCTGTGGTTTGGACAACACCACTTAAAAAAGGTAGAAAGGCTGGAAACTTGTGTGTCAGGAACATGTTTTTTCCTTTAACGGTGAGGATCATGCTGCAGTCTGTTAAGTAATCAACCTCTGAAAAGATCCTACTTTGTTCACGCTTCATATAAAATTGGTAGTTTAGGACGTGGCAGCTTCGAAACTTTCATAGAGACATGGCAACTAAAGTCTCCAGAAGTTCTTCCTGCATGGAGCACACTCTGACCCTTTGCTGTGCCCAGATCTGATCAGAGCCAGCGTGTCCCAGAGCACACAGTGATGGAACATACTCTGTGCCACATCTGTAAGGGTAATTTTGTGTAACAGTTCTACGAGGTTCCAGATATCAGAGCTAAGAGCAAGAAGGCAACATTTCTTTTTCTCTCCCTGAGCACCTGCTGGCGCATGCGCGTTATTGGAAGGGAAGCCGTGGTTTTTTACAGGCAGAGGTAATTAGGAGCAGACACAGCCTCCTGCTGGCTGGGAGTGGGGTTGGGAGTAGGATTTACAGCAAATACAGGTACAGAACCAGGAGAGATGTGTGATACAGAATCAGAGAGGACAAAGCAAAAACCCTGAAACAACTATGGCAACCCACGTTACGTAAACTAGAAGGGAACCCCAGATCCCTGAATTTCATCATTCCTCTGCTCTCAGCAAATAAAGCCATTTTCTGGTCGCCTATTGTGAGACAGCTTTCCATTGCTACCTGCTACTTCACTGACTCACGGGGCGGAGGTTTTGGCCGTCAGTCTAAAGCTACTAATACAGAATTTAAACACTTGCTTTTTTCTAAAGAAAGAAGGCTGATTCACAAACACAAATGCACGTTAAAATACTGCTTAGACTACAAAGTAACATGCAAAAGTCAGGAAATGTCACATGCAAATACACCCTGTCACATTAATTCTTTGTCCTTCTTTTTAATGTAGGCATTTTGGTGCAATTTTAGCTAATGGGATAACACGCTATTTGCTATGGGATCTAGAGGTGATGTCTGTAGGACATATGCCTCTTTTATTTGTGAAAATTGGAAGATGCGTACTGAATAAAGAAAAGACTTTAATGAAAAGTGAGATGATCTTTCATTCCTAGAATGGTCAGGTAATATGCAGATTTGCATAATACGCAAATTGCATAATAGCAATTTGCCTCTCCTGTTGCCACAGGGCTCTTGTACTTTGATACAAGATGGTGATCCATACCAAACTCTCAGAGTTGGCCTCAAAAAACAGCCTTCTAATTTGATGTACAGATCCACAAAACACTGCAGCTGGGATTTAGATACCTTCAGTCCTCTGCTAGCTCATCCTATATTCCTCATACTCCTAGAGTACTTTAAATTCTGATTCTAAAGTCAGTGTAAGTTCAAAAGTTCTTCACTTGTTACAATAATGAGAAGTTACACGGATAGTTTGTGCCTGCTGTCTTGGGATCTGCAGGTTTTCCATTACTTAATCCCTCAGAAGGTGTCAGCGTAGAAGACTTTTGCAAAGCTCACCTAGGGAACTGGATTCAGCAAAAGAGCCAGGAGAACCTTTAAAACACAGCCAGAGGATGACTGGTGCCCCTAGTCCCAGCTTAGTGACCACAGCTCAGTGATTAGAGCATGCGCATGGCTTCTGTTACCACTTCCACCTGCTGAGGCAGTTCAATTCACTCAAGAGAACTCATTATTTATCAAATCAGAGAAAAGGCAGAGGCATAAGCCTGAACCAATCACACCTTGGGTAAGGAAAAGAAAATCAATAAATGAAATTATTAAATTGCAGTACATGCTCCAAAGGAAGCATGAGTTTTTTACCTTAAACAGGTATTGGATACAACACACAAACAGGCCCTGCAGCTTCCATCTCAGGTAAGTGTTCCACCTCCTACCCACAGAAATGTATTTTTACACAATCCCAACTGTCTTCTGCTTTGTTAAAGAAGAGGAAACCTCTTGGTTTTGGGCTGGAGTTTTTAAAATAAGCACGGTCCAATACGTTTGTGGTCTCATAAGTGTGCTGTGCAGAGGATATACACTGACCTGGTGGGGAAACCCCTATGAGAAGGTCTGAAAGGTCATGTTTGACAACAAAATCTGCCATTCTTGCAGGCACTGGCTAGGTAGAACAGCAGGTGGCACTGCTTGTGTACTCACATCGTACAGGACAGCAAGTCCAGTGAAGAAAGAAATGAAGTAAAATGTAAACCTCCAGCTACAAACAAACAAAACAAAGTACATTAGAATCCCATTCATTAACCACCAAGCTGCAAAATTCTGAGTATCAATCACACTCATTCAAAAAAACGTAGTGGTAAGGCAAAGACATACACTAATATGTTCAAAGTTTGCCCAGATCGTAACAGAAGTGGCTCTTTGTTTGTCACTAGCACAGTCAACAGACTTCACAAAGAGCAATTCTTCTGCTTTCGAGACAGCAGAAAATACAAGAATCCTGATGACTAAAATCACCCAGATAAACATCCCAAACCTTCCCAGCACTAGCAGATGCACGGGTAAAAGTCAAACAATGCCAATCTCTCCCCTAGGCTTTTGGAGATAGGGCATGCTAAATTCATTATCATGTAAAATAATTGTTTACTGTCATGTTTGGCCTCAGTCAGGAGCTGGTAATGATTTACCCACATTAAATCCACACAAAAGGACACACGGACTGTTTGCCAAGTTCAGTGGGCAGAGGCAGGTCACACTGAATATACACACATATAGCAAGGAATAAGAGGAATTTCACCCCAATAGAATAAACAAGTTGTTAATAAACGAAACACAGGAAACCTTCAAAGGCGTAAAACTGTCTAAACCAGTCTTTTCATTTCCAAAAATCTCCATAACAAATCAGAAGTAATTAAATTTTGAGAGAGAGAGAGACTCCACCTCTCAGTGAAACCCCCAGGAGCTCCAAGAGAGACATGAACTGTACAAAGCTACTACATCGCATCGGAAAGACATTCTTTCTACAGGCTGCAAATGGTGATAACGGGCAGGTGGAAGGACACTACCCTCAGTGACCTGAGTCAGAAAAGGATTTACTGTTTACCATCTACTGTTACTATTTACTGCACGTCAGCTCAGTGCAGGGAGAACTTAGATTTCATCTTGATGGAAGCAGATTAAGCGTGGTTGCTTTACAAATCCTCGTCCACGGATTTTCTAAATATTTCTAACTGCAACAATTTGGAATATTATAAATAAATAATGGACATCCTTTTTTTCTTTTTCAATTAGGGTTTTTAGGCAGGGGTTTTGAATTAGAGACTGAGCGCTAAATGGAGCACGAGGTGATTAGCTCAAAGTTGATGCCTACCCTATGCTTATACGCTTTCAGACAGATGAATAGCACTGCAGGTTTTTAATGGCTTTTCTACCTCTGTGACTTTCCTGGGAGCCACTCATAAGTAAGGCATTTCAGCCAAGCTCAGGAGAATCCTGCTTTTCTGTGGAAAGCTTAGCCAGGACTAACATTCACAGAACTGGCTGACGTGAGATTTATTTTGTGCCTCCATATAATAAGGAGGATTTCCACACAGCTGTTTCCAAGAAGAGTTTTACACTTTGGGAAACACAAGCTTTCACATAGGCCCTTTTTTCTGCCCCTATAAAAGGATGCTGGTTTTTGACTTCCAGGATGCTGAAGTCAACCGACAGCAGAATACAGTCTAGCCTGCTGCCCATGACTTTTGAAAGCAACAGCGTGTGAAACAGCTGCAGAAAAGATGCAGCAGAAGGAAGCAGCTTGCAGTGGGGCAATGAAAAGTCTTGGGAAAGACAAGAGAAAGGCTGACTATTTTGGAGGCAATGAAACAGCAGCAAAGCAGCAAGAAGCAGTAAGATGCAAAACAGCAGTGAGTTTTTCAGGTACAGTTGTGTATCGAAGCAGAAACAAAGAGGCCCTATAAGGACCAAAGGCGAAACAGGAGTAAAAGGAGACTTAGGAGTGAAAATAAAGGGGAAAAGCAAGGAAAGTTTTAGTAACAGAGAAGCAGCAGACAGCTGCAGAACTAGGTGAGGCAGGGAAGACTCAGGACGCTCTCTGTGGAGGGGCAGAGGGCAGGCGGGGAGGCAGCAAGCTGGGATGGGATGCTCCCTGCGTAGGACAGGCGGGGAGGCAGAGGAGCTGGGATGGGATGCTCCCTGCGTAGGGCAGGCTGGGAGGCAGCGAGCTGGGATGGGATGCTCCCTGCGGAGGACAGGCGGGGGGGCAGAGGAGCTGGGATGGGATGCTCCCTGCGTAGGGCAGGCTGGGAGGCAGGGAGCTGGGATGCTCTCTGCGTAGGGGCGGAGGGCAGGCTGGGAGGCAGTGAGCTGCTCACGGAGCTCAGCTCCGGTTAAGG
>VYZM01001177.1:49706-72998 GCA_013398915.1 Dromas ardeola | reverse complement strand
AGGGTGGGGGTTATTTTTCTCACACAAATGTTTTAATTTATAAGGGTGCCACTCTGCAAATATCTTCTAGTACCAAGAAATGCAGAACCAGTGACAGCAGCAAGCAGAACATCTATTCTTTGAACTGCACAATCGCTTTCAGTCTAATGCTTTCCCTCGGCAGAGGGCTATCCCTGTGCTCCTGGAATTGTCTCTACCTTCTCTTGCTTCACATCGAAGTTAAACTGACTGTTCCATTCGATTCAAGATCTCAAGTCACTATAGTGCTACTGTCCAAACTGAGTCAAGTCAGTTCGCCATTCTCAATTAAATACTACAACACGTCCCGTATCTTTGCACAAACACCTGCCTGTGGGACCTAACAGGAAACTGTTTTCAGATCCTTCCTGATTATTGATCAACAACAAAAGCCTCTGTGCAAAATGAATTTCAGAAAGACACATTTCAAAATTAAATACTTGAAAAGGGGGCCTCTTCTGTCTTTCTTCTGGTTCTGAGCTCAAGTATCTGTTCCTTGCAGATCACCAGCATCCCTCTCTTTTAATGTACAACACATGGCTGACGTACTGTCGCAACCCTCCTAAGAAGAGACCCCATCTTTCTGACTAAAACCCTCCTATAGTGCAATTTGGGAACTATCTGTATTCAAATTCACTGACATTGGCTTTCAGTTCCACAACATCCAAAAATCACTGGTCAAGTCCAAAATCAGATGACATGATTGGACGTAAATTCTGTTTTTCAGCTTTCTGCTTTACTATCCCTCAAAGCGCTTCAGTTTCCACGTTTTCCTAATCATACAAGCAAGGAACACTTTGCAATAGAAGCTGTGATCCTTCATAATCACAGCACTTCAAGAATTTGAATGGAAAAGGGTCTCAAACATTACAGAACTAGAAAAAAAGCTGACATCCCTGCCTGCAGGCACATGTCAAGGGAAAAGTCCTGCTAAGGTACACAGGTGCTTAAAATCAGGCTCCAAATTATGGGTGCAGGACGTTATCTTCTACTTACAAGCACAATCTGGAAACATCAGAGGAAGGGGAGAGATTCCCAACTTTTAGGTCCTCTCTTTTGTCAGGACATCATTACCCACCTCCCCCAGCCCCTGCTGCAGTATTATGGCAAAGACTAGGAACGCTGCAGGGGTAACACGCGTTCTGCTCTCCGGCACCGAATGCTCCATTTTCCCACCTTCCCCAGAACAAACTGTCTCACGGAAGAGTTGCTTCACCGAGGCATGAGCTGTTTCTTCTCCCCCAGGGCTGCACCCTCAACCTCCTCAGCTCTCCCAGGCCCCACCCAGCTACTGCATGTCCTCTTCCCACAGCCACCACCTAATCCACAGAGTAACTGGTTGTTAAAACCATGTCGCTGTCTCAGGATTTCCCAGGTCAGCCAGCAGGTGCCAAGGAAAGGAAAATCCACGCTCAAGGAAGCGGGGTCTTTCCCAGGTTTAATCTCCAAACCGAGAAGACGGAACCATCAGCCAAGCATGGTGTCCGATGCGGTTGCTGAAAGAGAGATTGCAGAAAATCCTCCGGGCTTCTCCTGCGTCTTAGTAGGAGTTCTGACACAGATAAACGACATGACACATTACAGCATTTCTGAAATCCCAGAACAGGCACCACCAGAAACATGGAGCGTGTCTAGAGAAAAAAAAACGCTTTGCACCCTATGCACACTTGCAGGTAATGGGTGAGGGCAGAATAAATTGCCAGAGGCCACGCTAAAGCCACCAAAACCAATGTGTCCATTAGTTACATACACCCACGTTGACCCACAGATCGGATGTACAAAGCTACAAAGTCAAGGCCATCTACATCTTTCAGTCCTCAATTCTCAAACTTTGTGCAAATTATTTTAAGAGGGCTAGGGCCTCTGCACACGCAAGGTAACGGAGCAACAGAGGACCTGATTCATACCTCCCATTCACCAGGGGAAGCTTTATTCTCCAGGATGAGCTGAACGTGAAACAGTAATGACTGAAAATACGAAAATGTCACACTGAAATAAATGGCCACAGAGAGTTAGGACAAACAAGAGTGCAGCTCAGAACACCGGCTTGTAATTTGCATAGGTAAGACAGTGGTATGATTATAGGTTTCCTGGACCTGTAAAATGGGCTTGTGATACTATCTTTTTTTTAAGGGTGTGACAAGAAGCTTTTATTTAATGAAGTTTGTGAATCAAAACAGCTTTAAAATTAATGAGTAAGATCAGGCCTGTGGAAACTCCCCCAGCTGAGGCAGCGCTTGGATGGGAAAGAAAGAAATCTTTTTACCTGGCTGTTGGCATCAAGATAGAAAAGATTATTTAGATTGAGTAGGAACGGTGTGCCAGGAGGAAGGGGAATAAAGGAACAGAGTTACTGAAGCACAGAACTGATGCTGAAAGGGACCTCTGGAGATTGTCCGGCACACCTCCGCTGCTCCAGCAGGGTCAGCTACAGCAGGCTGTGGAGGGCTGCGTCCCACTGGCTTTCGAGTATTTCCACAGATGGAGACTCCATTTCCCCTCTGGGGAGCCTGTTCTGATGTTTGACCACCCTCACAGTAAAAAAGTGTCTTCTTATGTTGATGGAATATCATGTGTTTCCGTTTGTGCCCATTGCCTCTTGCCCTGTTGCTGGGCACCACTGAGAAGAGTTTGGCTCCTTCTTCCTGTTCAGTCTTGTACTGTGGAATACAGAACTGAGCAGTCCCGGTCAATGCGGGACATGGGGGATAATCTCCGGCTTCACATCACAAACGTGTCGAAGTCACCGACTGCCAGTGCCTACCTGAAGGAGTACTGTATCCAGCCACGTCTTGCAGATCAGCAAGGAAGAAATGCGAGTTACTTGTGTTTTAATGGCTACCTACAGCACCTTGGTTCCCACATCAGTAGAGGTAACCGAGACGCCCTTGTCCCCACGAAAGTGCAGGATAAAATCCAGGGAATTTATGGAATGCACACTAAGCATATTGTTTACAGAGAAGAGATTTGGATTCCAACTTTGTATCATCATAAAATGACTATTTAAAGAATCACTCATGCATTTGTTTTTACACTAAAATACTGGCTTTTTTTTTTTTTTAATTAAAAACATTCTCACAGCAGAGATCTGAATCATTTCAACTTCTATAAACTTTTACAAGCTGTCCTTGTACCACAGAGAATCTGGAGAAGAAACATCTTTCTGGCTACAGAGGTCTGCTTCCATTTTCTTGTGCAGCCCCTTTTCAAAAAAAGATGACAAAAACATTTTAACTGTCTTTTTTCCCCTCTTTCTAAACTTCAAACCGCTGCAGATTTGACTGAACTATTTCAAATGATAACCTCTTCGACCAGCAACTAGGAATAGGGATTTTGCAGTCCAGTGAAGACCACTTTGAAGAGTGTTTAAAATCATGAAAGGGAACTTACTCTGCAGTCTTGACAACGGCTGACACTATAAATCTCAGTTATCCACCAGCAAATCATGTTGTATTGCAGACCGCACTGACTATTGACTCAACTGCATAAAGCAGTTTGGCACCAGCTCAGGACCTTTATGAAACTCAATGAAACCTGCAGGATTTCTACCTATGCTTTTGCCACAACTCCCAAATTTTCTGTGCTGAAGAGTAATACGCAAAACACTCAAACGGCTCTGGACAGAAAAAAGCAGCTACAAATGTCTCAAGGAAATGACATTCTGGAACCCAGAGCAGCGGTCAGTGACACGCACACATTCGTGTGGCCACGCGGTGGTGATTCCGAGGTGAGATGACTCAGCCCAATCTAATGCATCCTTCCGGGCTCGTCTGCCAGGTGCGATACCCCAGATCCCCATTAACCAAGCTAAAGGAGACTTAACTGTATTTGGGTAGTCTAAACATGATTTCCACTCCACTTGACCCAGAAACAGCAAGTAATGTGCAACAGAACACAAAACAGTGCGTCTGCCTTCTAAAACGCAAGCATAAACCTCATCTAGGGCCTACCTGGTTTAAGTGTAGGAAGTCACATTGCTTATAATTAGAGCTTAAGGGTTAGGTTTTGTGCTCTACATTCAACACACTTTGTTAGCTAGTACACAGGGCTGGAAAGAAAGAGCTGAAAAACGTACCTCAGCAAACTTTACGACCTGGAGTTTCTGTGGACCTCTTCAGTCACGCATTGGCACAGACACTAAAGCCAGCTTTTGGACCCAAACTGCCAGCATTATCCCTGAAAGACCCCCAAACAGTACTAAATAACTTACCTTTCAAAGGCACATCGAATGACAACCAAGATTAAAGCAAAAGGGATACTGAGCAGGAGATCACGAGGCTGAGGGTAATGGACGTCTTCAGACTCTTGCATGTCCTCCCAGGTGATTCCTGGGGGCAGCCAGAACTCGTGCTGCCACAGCCACTCATTCAGAGAGCGTGCCATCCTGGAAGGAAGAGAGACCAGAATAAACCGGGGACAGCCTTGCACTCAGCAAACCTGTCAGCACAAGCCAGTGCAGCAGAGGAAGGATTACACCCTCGCTGAGGTTGCATCTGGCTGTGAAAGCAGAAGAGGTGTGGAACGCATCAGCGCCCGAGGAACTGATAACCTGCTCGCAGATTTTTATCAGGTGCTCAGTGACTGCCGACTCCCGGCACAATAAAAAAAAACTGGCAAAAATGGAGATAAGTGCCTCAGAATTCAACAGAACATTGATGCCATTCTCAGCAAGATGTATCGGAAAGTTTTAAGTTTAATACTGCAGCTTCTCAGATTCATAGGTTCCTTTCTACAGAACTGACAGCTTGGTATCATGAGGATGTGGCAAGTCTGCTCCCGGACTGTCTGCCAGCTGTCCTTTTGTATGTACATATCCTTAGTTTTTAGTCTCTGATCTATTGTATTTATTTGTTTCTATTTACACATTGCAATTCCACTGTGTGCATGTGTGTATGTATGCACTATAATTAATATTATTCTGAGATTTCACCTTAAACAAAAAAAAAGGAAAAAAGATCTATCTTCTGCTTTAAATGATTAAGGAAAGTACTTCCAGGTAAGAATTTTTGTGCTAAGCAGTAAACTGGATTCTTAACGTAATTTTAAAGACCATGCCTGAAGGTGGGATTTACATATATGATCAGAGAATTTAGCAGCATAAAAGACAGTCGAATGGGTGTAACAAAGGATTCAACACGAACATACTGCTGGTAGATAATTCTACCTCACACACAAACATGACCTGGACTGCCCTCCAATACAGGCTGCTCGTTCTAGCTGGTAACCACAAATGCCCCAAACTTGCGCTTTGAACAGAAGTCAAACGGACTCTGCGCGGTCAGAGAAGGAGGAAACGGGAAGTGTGGGAATGAGATGCCCATCGAGATCATCTGAAGAGCACACAGGAAATGCCATCTTACAGAACCAGGGCAAAAAGCATATAATTTAAGTGTCTGACCTGAGTATCATAAAGCATTTAAACCAGTGAAGGCCCAAACCCTCCCCCATTTTCTGCAAGGACAACTGCCTAACAAATCAAAAATGAATCACACGTTTGATTTTGAAGATATCTTTAATTCAGAAGTAGTTTCTTTGTTAGTTAAACTGAAGATCAGCCTCATTCCAGAATTTTGCAGGGTCTGAGGGTTATCGTTTGAATCATAACGACTTTTCTTGATTTGGACTTTATTAATTACCAGTCTTTTGATCTGACTACAACAGGGAAGAAGAGCACCCTATTTCTTCAAATTTGACTCTCATTTCTCCTGGAGCATGCACAGCCAATGCAGTATGATGACAAAGCTGATTAGAAATATAGGTGTAACTGATACCAAGTGGATGCAAGCTTTCTCATCATTTATGATATACATATATCTTACTAAAATATATCTATACTATATAGATATATACTACTATATATCCTACTAAAAACGTATTCTTCGCCTTCTCCCTGCATTCCCTGATTTCAGCTTCTGATACCAAAACCCACAACACAAAAACACCTCCTAAAAATCAAGAGCCTG
Organism: Dromas ardeola; assembly: GCA_013398915.1. Lineage (NCBI taxonomy): Eukaryota > Metazoa > Chordata > Aves > Charadriiformes > Dromadidae > Dromas > Dromas ardeola. The sequence continues at coordinate 67,017 of VYZM01001177.1, read as the reverse complement.
GTATACTGCAGAACTGCAAACAAAAGAAGTGTGAGTAAGACTAATATCCAACTTCACTAGCACCAAAAGGAACATCCGGGTCTTTTACCAGCTTCCAATTCGACAACAGTCACAGTATTTTCTTTCTGCTGCAGCTTCTGGGACTCTGGAAACTGCGGTTTTGCTCCCACTTCCAGGCTGTTCTCCATTCCTTCTGCTAACTCTCCTTCCAGTGCAATGTCTGGACAACAATCATTGGCACATAAAATGAAGATACACAGGGTTTACAGACTCTTCGCATTCTGATTTAAGAGCCTGACAATCAAGATGCAACGGTTTTTAAATTGCCTGCCAAATCTCGAGTCTCGACAGCTCTCTGGGGCCTAGAGTATAACCTAACTTCCCCCATCAAGGCTGTTTTAAGGTGGGAACATCTGCTACCCACTCTCTGTCCGCTTCCCCTCTGCCAGGACTGGAGGATCCTTCGGCGCTAGTTCCCTTTCCATCTTGCCTTTGGTGATTCAGCAAAGGCACCTGAGGCCAGGACCAGGGAAGAATGGTGACAGGGCTCGTTGTGCATTAAAAAGAGAGAAGCTAGCTAGCAGAAGCACACACACATACATGCTAGAGAAAGCTTTTCAGACTACTCAATAAACATGCCATTAACCAGTATAGCTCCATTTGAGGGACACACATAAGCCCATGGGACAGACTGGCTACTGTGCTGAACCTCAGAGCCCCGGTGAATGATGTTTTCACAGAATCACAGAATGGCCGGGGTTGGCAGGGACCTCTGGAGATCATCTCCTCCAACCCCCTGCCAGAGCAGGGTCACCCAGAGCAGGTGGCACAGAAACGCGTCCAGGCGGGTTTGGGATGTCTCCAGAGACGGAGACTCCACCACCTCTCTGGGCAGCCTGTGCCAGGGCTCTGCCACCCTCACAGGAAAGAAGTTCCTCCTCATGTTGAGATGGAATTTCCCATGTTCCAGTTCGTGTCCGTTACCCCTTGTCCTGTCGCTGGGCACCACTGAAAAGAGCCTGGCCCCATCCTCCTGACACCCCCCCTCTCAGTATTTATAAGCATTGATGAGATCCCCCCTCAGTCCTCTTTTTTCCAGACTAAAAAGACCCAAGTCCCTCAGCCTTTCTTCATCAGAGAGGTGTTCCAATCCCCTAATTATCTTCGTAGCCCTTTGCTGTCCCCTCTCCAGCAGTTCCCTGTCCTTCTGGAACTGCTCCAGCTGTGGCCTCCCCAGGGCAGAGCAGAGGGGGAGGATGACCTCCCTCCACCTGCTGGACACACTCTTCTTGATGCCCCCCAGGATGCCATTGGCCTTTTCAGGAGGTCCCTGAGTCTCTTGTAGACCGTGTGAACACAGGTTTCTGCACAAAACTCTACAGGTATAGAGCAGAAAGTGTCTATGTAGAAGCAAATTGTGTGAGTACGGGCTTAGGCTACAATGAATTCAACACAGTGTCACTATGAAGCATGGTGACAGTGTTCCGAAACAGCTGGCGCGCTTCAGATAGGTACTGGATACCAGCTCAGAAAAGTCAGATAACCTAAGCGAGGTGTCTGAACTACAAAGACCTTTACAAGGCATGAAAGACACCAACCTCAAAAGTGTTGGTAAACTGTTAGCTGATAAAAATCTCAGCTCTTGTCAGGAAAAGCATTAGGACATCAGGAATACCCAAGAGAACTATAGAGAGAAATTACACCTCCTCCCTGCCTCGGCTCTTCAGAAAACACCTCTTCAGTACTGCAGGGTTATCCCACAGCGCAGAGACAGCAGGCACGCTAGGGAAAGCTGCCATAATAGCTTGCTTTGCAATTACACAACCAAGGATTCTCCCTCCAGAACTCTTATGTATCTGGCAGCAACACAAAAAGATGCAACACACGCTTACTGACAGCAGCTGAACTCTGCTGAGGGCACTCTGTGGGGATTATATAAAATAAGTCTTCCAAGTTGCTTTGGGGGAATACTCTTCGATTCAAAGTGCTAAGGAAGTAGACAGCCATTATCTAATCTACTCCCATAAGCAAACTATATATAGTACAGGATCACCGTCCTGGGAGATTTCTTTATCTCTGCAGCTATCTTTACACATGGCAAAAATATAGAAAAGGGTACAGTATGAAGCAATATATTTATCTTTTGCAATTTACACAGGCCAAGTTCCCAAGTCGATGCAGCTGGAAAGTTAAAATGCCATTTGAGCACCCACAGAAAAGCCTAAGTGGGTCCATTTCTTCCTTAAAAGTCCTTTATGCCTCATAGAGCGTCCTGCGTTATTACTTGTAGTTTTGTAATAATATATAGGACGAAGCCCTCCAGCTCTGAATACAGGTGAGAGAGAGACAGCCTTTCGCATAAAGAAGAGTTCAGCAAGAACAATGGAAAAAACCAACACTACAAAACACTGACACTAAACAGATCAGCATCAGGATTTCACAAACTGTGAGCAAAATAGTAAATGTTGGAAGAACAGCAGTAAGTTTGCCACAGAAAACACAGGTAAGGATGAAATCAAGAATAAAGAAGTATCACAGCTATGCCATGGGGACAAGGAGGACTAGGCTTTGGCACTTACCAAGCCTATACTGTGACAAGATCAGGCACTCAATATACAATCCAACAAAGCTCCTTTAAGCTGACACAGCTAGAAGGTCTCGAAGCAACTGGACTCTGTGCAGCCCCGCAGCCCTGTCCGCTGTATTTGCTTTGTTAAATCTTGCCTTTCCTGATTATTTTTTTTTTTCAACTTGGTGGTTTTATCTGAATCCTTGGAGCTACAAAGGTCTCTGCTGTCAGGCTGCGCTGAGCTGCTCCAAGGAAAGCTGAAATTGCTGTGCTGGCCAGCAGGAATGCAGGTGCCATATCTGCAGGCTGCAGCACAGAGCAGCACCGCGGGGTCCCGCAACCCCAAGCCAGGGAGCAGGAACACTACTATGCTAAAATCCCCCAGGGGCATATTTATATACAGTTTCACTTTCAAAGCAGAACTGTTTGAGAAGAAGCACAGCATCTAGCTAGAAAGGTTAAGCCTTGTCTCACAGGTAAAACGGCTGAGCAGGTTTACCCAGGAAACGTAATCGTTGCTTGCATTTTCAAAGAGTTATTCTGCTGCTTCACCCACAGAATCTATTCCCAGGCTAAACATTAGTATACAGGTACATGAATACTCATGTAAATTTACATATTGTATACAGGAGATAAGGGTGGAGGAGAAACAGAGAGAGAGAAAAGACTTACGAGTCTTTGTAAAGAACCGGGTAATTACCCTCTCACTCGGAAGACCACGCGTAGGCACCTGCCCTGCAGTTCACAGCTGCCGCGTTGTGCCAGACATCACTGCATTAGCCACGGCTCACTGCTTGTACTGGTAAGCTAATGTAAAGATCCATAATAAAAGAAAAGATTACACTAGGGTTCTCAATTTGCTCTTAAAACAAGAATGTTTTTCTTGTTATATTTCTTGGTATACTTTTCTTTAAAAACAAGCTTACACTGGAGGTTTTAGTTTGAACTAAGCAATATTCCTTCCCACAAGCCTCCTCCCCCGCCTCACTCTTAGCGCAGCAGACCCTGGTAACACTGATGTGATGGTAACTTTGGTCTTTGCTGTAGGAATTCTGACCCCAATGGCACAGAACTTCCAACTTCTTTCCAAATTCCAAGACACAATTCGCTAGGTTGTTTCCTCCCCCTCTCTACCTCAGGAGGCTTTCAGGAATTAATTTCAGGAACAACCAAGACTTCACTGGGCCATTTCCAGCTTTTTGCTACGACAGGCAACAAAATCCCTTCAATAAGGGTACCACGTTGCATTAGAGGCCTCGATGTTTTTGCATCATACTAGAAAGCTGTTCCTAAACCCTCTGGTGGGTAGGAAATAACCACAATAAAGAATTCTAATGCTATTTGGTTTTGCGTTAACACTGGGTTTCACCACAAACAAGTTGTCCTTACTGTTTATAGAACAATACTTTTCTCTCATGGTTCATTGTCTAGGCTAAACAAGTCCACTGCTTCTAATCCTCTCTATATTGTGTATAGCTTATACAATTAGCTATAGCCCGAGAAAAGGAAGACCTTTCTTTGCACATTCCTCTATTTCTGACTAGATTGTGTTTCTGAACAAGATTTCCGAGAGGAGTGTCTAGCATTAACATCTGCATTTTTTAATACAAATTTCTGCTGTTAGTCCCCAAATACACAACTCTGCACACTGTGCTGCTCAAGATCACATCGTTCCTCTTGCTGTGGCTATGAAGGCCTTCCAGCTCTTGACTACACCAGAGATGGTCCATCGTCTGCAGGTGGATTATCCAGGTTTGTGGGTGGACAATTCCACAGGCACAAACATCCCTGACATGGCTCTGGGCCAAGCCATGTAGGTCTGCCAAGTCTTATTAGCTCAAGTGCAGCATCATGCTAACGACAGCGCTGCCAGCACCAGCACGGGTATTCCTGCAGAAGACTTCCTGGTACAGCCAGTTTTCCCAGGACTTAATTAACCACCAGCAGCACAGTACTGCCACAGGGGAAATGGTGAGTTAACGTGGAAGCGCACTACCATAAGGACGCAGTTACATTGCTTCCCCATTCAAGTTGCTTTATTTTTTCCACGTGGCTATGGCTGAAATAACCAAAAGCAAAAAAAGTCTCTTAAATTTTGATACGCAACAAAATGGAGAGGCTTGTCCCGTCTTTCTGAGAAGCAGCTGGGGTCAAGAAACAGAGTACTCTGCATATTTATAAAAGTTCCCTGTTATTTCAAGTTGTAATCTAATCCTACTATGATCCATACTTTCTCAATTTGGGTTACCACTGCGTATTACACATTTGAACCTTTAACTAATTTTGCTAAGAAAATCAATTATTCAAGAATTCCATGGGTAAATTCTCTCCTGAGAGCTCTTCTAGGCAGTTTTTTTACCTGTTTGATACTTCCCATAATCCTGATGTCTTCCACTTTAATTAAAACTACCTGTTACAGGTAGACAAGAGAAGTTACAAGTTCAGACGGGAAGTTTACTGCATTTGTCTTACACAGAAATAAATAATTTTAACAAAGAAAGCTCAGATTAACACGACATAGGTTATTTTTTGAACACCCATATTATATTTAATCTCTTAAACTCAGTCTCCAGGGTGGCTTTTTTCATACATTTTTTCTAACATGTATCAAGTATTGTTACTAAAGATTTGGTAAAATTTGTAGATTAAAAAACCACTTTGCTCCAAAATTCTTAATTACATGTACCATTATTTTCAGCATGCTGAGACGGATATTAGCTAGTTCCAGTCTCCTGTCTGAAGGGAATACATTAACCTTTTCAAATTTCACTTCAGCTTTGATATGTTCATTTCCATTTCCTCATCCCTGTTAGCTATTCTGGCATCAGACCTGCTTTCTGATATTGCCTTATCCATAACAGCATTTCCTTTGCCTGAGATCTCTCTCTTCCCCTGTCCCTCTGTTGTTTCTTCACAATTTTAAGGCTTTTCTTACCATCAAGCAAATTTAACCGTGGATGGACGGTGGCCAAGAGGCTCAGCTGAAATTTAAGAATTAAGCAAAATGCCTCTCTATGAATGTACTCCCATGGCAAAAAAAAATAAAAATAATCCAAATCTTTCCTTATAGTTCCAGTCCATGAAGCACCTATTCACCTTCACCCTCTTAGCATGCCTTCTCCTCACTCTCTCTGTCAAAGTAACTTTCCTCCAAAACCCACCACTCTCTACACCTCCACTTCTTTGAACTTCTTTTGGAGATTAGTATAAGCCTGCTTGCTCTGGGCACAACTGATGCAGAATCTCCCATCACGTGGATGGATTCTGGTATGAATCTTGGGTATGAATCTCTTTTTACCTACAGCTAATTCTGCTTTATTGCTCCTCTGTTCCCCAGATTTCTCATCTCTCTTGTGATTCCGAATACCTTCTTTTTTCCCTAAAACCACAACTTCTGGCAGAATCTCCCCTTTGGTTTTGCATGAAATAAGACTGTTTTTCAACTTTGACTAGTAGTGAGAGAAACAAAACCACAATCTCCTTCCCTTTGTAATCATCAACACTGTGTTCTCCAGGCTCACTCTCCTCATTCAGACTTTGTTCTCCACATCCTCTTCTTTGGAAGCTGGATGAAAATTTAAAATTATTTGTTTCTCCACCAATGACCAGTTATCCTCAACTTCTCCGCTTTCAGCTGTTCTTTTCACTTAGATCTACCAGCTGAAATTTCCTATTGAATTATGTCATGTCTGCTGCCCACCCAAGAATTAATTTTGCAATTCTTCAACTTTTTCAAGGAGCTTTTCACTGTTTGTTTACTTCCACTACTAGTCCGACAGAAGCTTGATTCTTTAATCCTAACTTCAAAAGCAGAAAGGCAAAATTTGTCTCCACTACCTCCTGACAAACCCCCCCCCCCCCCCCCCCCGATCTCTTTTCAGCCCACCAAGAGAGCTGGGTTGCTCTGCCTTGGTTCCTAGACTTTCCAGCTTTTCACCAAGATTAACCCTATATCATACTTTGGTGCAGGCTGGTCATGTGTTGCTCCGCTGAAAGGCGACAATTTTCACATACACACTCTTTTGGGAGACCTCCATCCCAGAAAATGCATAAAACGCCCCAAAGATTGGAAGCTGCAAATAAAAGTCCATCCACCGAGCAAAGAAACTTGCTTACCTAGATCTCCAGTGAACATCATCCTAAATTATTTACTAAGTTCCATACCTTGTGCTCCGGCTGCCAGCTCCTTTGTTGCCCGGCTGCTCTGACTGTGGGTGTTTGGCTCCCAAGCAGACTGCCAGCTCTGACTGCCAGCACGGGTTTCAGGCTGATGTTACTCATCCACATCAGAATGCAAATCAGACAGCTCTTCTCACTCCATCATCCCTCATTGAGGGGGATGAATACAACTCCTTGGTTTTGCTCAGTAAAAAACAAGTACTGGTTTAACCAGTTAAAAACAAGGTCAGAAAAGGCACGGAGTACCTCTGGCTTCACATGTCTTTGGTCAGGAGGTACTCAGAGCAGCAGGGCCAACCTTTTCTTAGCCTTCCTCTTGCTGCCAACGTACTTAAAGAAGCCCTTCTGGTTGCCCTTCACATCCCTCGCTCCAGCTGAGCTTTGGCTTTCCTATCTCCATTCTTGTACGCTCAGGCAACACTTCCACATTCTTTCTGGCCATCCATCCCCACTTCCATCTTCTTGACACTTCCCTTCTGTGTTTGGGCTCAATCAACAGTTACATGTTCATCCCTGCTGGCTTCCTACCATTTTTGTTTGCCTTCTTACACATTGGGATGGACTACACTCGTGCTTGGAGGAGGCTGTCCTGGAAAATCAACCAGCTGTCTGAGCCCCTTTGTCTGCCAAGACAGCCTCCCATGAGATCCAGCCAAGCAGATCCCTGAACAAGCCAAAACCTACCCTCCTGAGATTTAAGAAAACCCCAAGAACTTACATGCATCTTTTGAAATACCATGTCTGTTTCTGCCATATTCCTCCTCCAGGAACCTGGAGATGCTTCCCTATGAAGGCTGAAGAAACCTGGGTTGAACTGCAGCACCTATTTTCAAACCAGTCTCAAAAACAAAGCGCTGTGCTAAGTTACCAGTGTAAAAAGCAGCAGAGACATAAGCTGAAGGCCTTTGCAGGCTCTGCCTGGCACCTACCCCATGGCTGTATTACTAAATGAAGTAACATGCCTTTATTACTTCCAGGTAACATAAACCTCGTTGTCCTGACACTTGGGAACAATCAGTATTCTGTTACCGAACACTAACTCTGCAAACAAAAAAAATTTCAACAAAAAACCACTGGAGACCACATGCTGATTGTTTTGGTAAGGCACAAGAACACCATGTTCTACCATCACTGCATAAAAAACTACAGACCGTACTACATCTTCGTAAGGGCGTCAGACTCGACTAGTGTCCAAGTAAGGCAACTGAAGCATCCAAGTATCAGCTAGAACACCTCCACAAAACACACAGGCATGCATTCCTAGATCTACGTGTGTTTCTTGAGAGACTACAAATGTAAAATGCACTAAGGAGGCACCTAAAAAATCCAAACGAGCTACTCGGCCATTACTTTGGATTTTTTCCTTCATTCTTTCTTCTAATGCCTGCTATTTCCTCCAGTCTTGCTGTAGAAATAGCAATCAGTGGCTGACATCACTTGGTAGAACTGAGGAAGAAAATCAAGTTACTGGCCTCACGCCACAGTGAGCTGAGAATTCAGGCTGGAAGTTCACAACAAGAAATCGAGGGAGCTCACTTCCACCTGAACTGCTCATCTTTCCTTTCTCTGAATTCATCAGTACCAAACGAAGCAAGAGTCAGGCAGTCGTAGTGAGACCTTCTCCTTCAAACCGAGTTAAGAGACAGTAAAAACGGCTAAAAAGCCCTCTAAGCAGAAGTTTTTCAACTGACTGTCACTATCCTTGTTACTCAACAATCACATATTAGGCCTCAAAAGGTTTAATTCTAACTTAAAAACTGGGAAAAATAAAAAGCAGGTAGTAGATTCAAGGTTCCAAGCCATACTGAAATCACATTAAAATACCACACAGCTCTCAATAAAGCCTCTTTTGTGTAAGCTCCTGGTACAGTGCAATGCGTGTTCAATGAACTACCTGATTCTTCAGCCCTTTCAAAGCATAAATGTTCCTAAATAGTCGTACAGTTCTGGTCTGATGGCCCCCTCCTAATCTGTCCTCTAAGGATCACCCTTGGCAAGCCTTTCTGTGACCTTCCAGGACAGCTCTTCCCCTTCTGCCCTGCTATCTCTGGCCACGCACTTAATTCTGCAGCTCGTAGCAGCCCTCAGCTCTTCATCCCTATTCTCATCTGGAGTTCCTACTTTCCTGAAGTCCAAAGCTTCACCATTGCTCCTTATTTGTACAGTCAGCCCCTACAGTGAGTCAAGTTACCCTTGTATCTCTCCCATAAATGGGTCATTTCCCCAGAGACTGTTTTCTAATTCACCAGTGAATTAGAATTAGTGAATTAGAATTCACTAAGTGAAGCACTGAACTCCTGAACTGCTAATCTCGGGTCAAAATGAGAGAATCAGTTGTGATAAATACGGAAGACAAAGGGACAGATGTGCGTGATTTCTCTGCCACAAATCCAGCAAAGACAAAACATCAAAGTGGAACTGGAACATCTTGAATGCCAACGCAGACTAGAAATGTGCTTATCTATCAGTCGGGATGAATTTGTTTGCATGAAGTTGAGGGAGGCATCCTATATTACAACCCAGTACACCTACAAGATGCAAGGCATGACTTTTCATGCAATCCTCGTTCTCCTCCTTCGTGCAGGAAACACACAGGCTTTAATTACTTTGTATGAGCTGGCTTTGAATTTCAGTATCAACAGTTCCATCAGTTTCCCAGGTATTTGTTCCCACAAACTCCCTAGCCTGTTCCATAGCTTAAAAAAAAAAAAAAAATTAATTAGTCTAAAATTAAGATTTTTTTAAACAGTAGTCTTATACCTCTAAAACTACTATGTGTTTTCATTATTTTTCATTTCAAAACACAAAAATTAAAACCTTATCTGAGAATAACATCTACATTCCAACATTACAGCAAAAGCAAAATATATTAAAAAAATTAAGAAAAAAACAACAGTAACCGATAGATTTCCCTTTCTCCAAGATTAAAAGAAAAGCGACTCACTTTTCACAATCATTACTGCTTAACGAGTAATGCAATCTATCACATGATGATGGTTATTTAAAAAAAATTTGAATATGAATAATTCTTGATTATCACAGATAACTTAAAAGCCCTGTAATATGGAGAGCTTACAAAGCAGAATGTAAAACGCAAGTTCTCTCAGCACGCACTGTCCTTCTCTGCTCTTTGCTGGACTAGTATCTAACATCAAAAGAACCTGTCTCCAACTGCGCTTTACCTCTTACATAAACAAATCATTGTGGGACCGTGTATTATTTGTCATGATACTGAAGGCTGGAACCACACTGTGTTATTCATCCAGCAATTTTGGCGTTACGGGATGGTTTCTGAATTTGACCTACAGTGGGACCACTGCAATGAGCGATTTGTTCATAGAATCATAGAATCACTCAGGTTGGAAAAGACCCTTGGGATCATGGAGTCCAACCATCAACCCCACTCTACAAAGTTCTCCCCTGCACCATATCCCCCAACCCCCACATCTAAACGACTCTTCAACACATTCAGGGATGGTGACTCCACCACCTCCCTGGGCAGCCTATTCCAGGGTCTGACCACTCGTTCTGGGAAGAATGTTTTCTTAATGTCCAGTCTAAACCTACCCTGTTGCAGCTTGAAGCCATTCCCTCTTGTTCTAATTACCTGTGAGAAGAGACCAGCACCAACCTCTCTACAATGTCCTTTCAAGTAGTTGTAGAGAGCGATGAGGTCTCCCCTCAGCCTCCTCTTCCTCAAACTAAACAGTCCCAGCTCCCTCAAGCGCTCTTCATAAGATGGATTCTCCAGGCCCTTCACCAGCTCCGTTGCCCTCCTCTGCACTCGCTCCAGCCCCTCGATGTCTCTCTCGTATTGGGGTGCCCAAAACTGGACACAACACTCAAGGTGTGGCCTCACCAGTGCTGAGCGCAGGGGGACAATCACCTCCCCGCTTCTGCTGGTCACACTATTTATAGAATCGTAGAATCACTCAGGTTGGAAAAGACCCTTGGGATGACCAAGGGTTCAATGCAGACAGAGTGTTCATTTCAGAGTGCTTAGCGTCGGTGGTCTTCTTGGTCTTCTCCTTACTAACACTGTCACTCCTTGCGCTGCAGATCCTGCTGCCTGCTCTGCTAACGAGGAGTCCCTGCGTTAACGCTGCAGGCGTGACGGGACAGTGACAGGTAACTCAAACACCGAATTTATTCCACACTGGGCCAATCTCTCTGGAATACATGTATTAATTTAGCTTCACTGCAGCCAGTTGCTCTGCCTTGCCCGGGGACAATCACGCCTACGCCAGCTGCAGCGGGGGAATACGCCAGCCCTGAGCACAGCCAGAGTGACGGCCACAGCCATTCGGATCCCCCCGCGCAAAGTCAACACCTCTGGCTCTCGCAGCGCAGCCCTGATTCATACCAGCTGAGCTCAGGGTTTATTTTTAAAACACAGATACTAAGGGTCACTTTCTCCTTGCTTCAATTCACCACAAATAACTTTACAAGAAAAAAAACACACAGAAATTATTATTTCGGGAATTCTGCCTTCATGCTTTGACTTCAGCTTGACCTCTAAACAGAAAAATTCCTCTGGTCTTTTCTTTGAAGACACTAAACACAAACTCTGACATAACACCTTTCAAATCCTCCAGGAGGACGCTATCTTTCGTATACGTATGAAGAAAGTCAGATGATCAATAAGGAAGCAGTTGCCCAAAAAGCTCTGATAGTACTTCGGGGGTAAAAATAACAGTGCTTATTACAAAAGAAATAACCTGAACACAGCCTGTCGTTTACCTCTTTCAAGATTTTTTTTTGGTTTGCCTCATCTATTTTGATTCAAAGCCCTGGCACTTGTTGGGTTACAAGGCGTACGCCATACCAGTGTCTGTGGCCAGCTGTGCAACAACCTCACAAAGCAAAATATCTGAAGGATTTCTTGACTTTTGGAACTGACTTTTAAAACAAAGAAACTTTTGTTATCAAAACCAATTTCAGTACAAGGTGAATCAATCTTGAGGTTAATGGAATTACTGCAGTTGGTCCTCTTTGAGCATATTTCCTATTTTTTCACATGAAAGCCGTTCTTGAATTAATTAAAACTAGAGCATATTGAAAAAAGGAGTGAGGAACACGCACTGGATTCTTGACATTGCTGTGTAATTATGGACAAGCATGCTGAGGTGTACTCCTCAGCAATACACCACAAAAATTACCCCCAACAAACAAACAGCCTTCAGCGGATTTTCAAAACTGGGGAAATGACGACATTTGATTTCTCTTTACTTAGGAAGAACCTGTCATAGAACGCCAATGGAATTAAACTTAAAAACTTCAATACAGACATACTAAAGGTTAATACATGCATACGATAGAGACCCACAATAAAAGGAAAGCCTACATTTGACAGAGGAGGGCGGTCAAGGACATAGAACAAGGACATAGAACAAGGTTGCCCAGAGAGGGGGTGGAGGCCCCATCCCTGGAGACCTTCAAGGCCAGGCTGGATGAGGCTCTGAGCAACCTGATCCAGTTACAGATGCCCCTGCTCACTGCAGGGGGGTTGGGCTAGATGGCCTTTAGGGGTCCCTTCCGACCCAACACATTCTGTGATTCTATGACTTGCAATGTATTTCAGTAATCTGTGGAAAACAGCCTACAGCTAGAGGGTCAGTGTGCGAGACCAGGACAACCACTGAGTGGCATCATGAGTGCAGAGCAGGACCGGGGAGAGTAGCTCTGTCTCATTCCTTTGATAGCAAGGATGCAGCTGGTGGTGAGCGCCGCTTTGCACGCCTCAGCCCTTTACGGTAGTGTTGCACCAGCCTTCAGTCTGGGCTGGGTGATGGCTCCTGGAACTGATCTCCCCGACACAACGAAATAAGAACCTGTGTGTGCTGGGGCTTTGTGACCTGCTGGGCAAGGCTGCGGTGCCCCAGCTCTGGGCAGAGTTTCCTCTGCGCCTCTTATCAGACGTACTCCAGATCTAGAGACTCCGTTAGCTGGAGCTTTCACAACACAACCTGCGGTGTGTTGCACTGCAATGAAAATGGTGGTGTATGTCTGAACCTGTGATATGTTCAATTACTCTATTAATATTAGCTATAATTAGGATAGTTAATTTTACTAGTAGGAAATGATTACACGATTTTGGCTTTCTAAACAGTAAGTTCTTGTATGAGATAAAGACTCCTGGCATCCCCTTTCTCTTTATGTGAAAGCATGGGGCTTCTCACATAGGGAAGAAATCCGGAACAGACATTAGAAATACAAGCAGGAGATAAAACACAGAGCACAATAAGCAATCCTGACCCTGGAAATCTTATTACACTTTTGTTCTTATCAGCAGGCTCTAAATTCACAGCTAAAGTAGAGTCAGTTCAAAACTGTACTCCCTTCTTTAAACTGGATTTTAGTATGTGCTTGTTATGTCATAGCAATGTTTGCATGCATCCAAAGAGTCCAAATTTTAAAAAAACGTGATTTTCCAGGTAGCACTGTGAGATACAGACTCAATTTTCAGCATTTCAGAGAACGAGTACATGTTAGTTACAGCCCACAGTACAGAAAATCAAGACAGACTATCTGTTTTTACTTGTGGATGTTAGTCCTTTGAGATTCTATAATCTCATTTCTTGTAAGTTTGCTTTCACCTGAACACAGCCGAAGACTGGAGCACAGGCAACCCCGGTGAGGGAAGAAACAGGCGTGTTTCCTTTAAGATTGTATCAATGGGTGGAGAGATCCACTACAATCCTTAAAATGAAACCGCTGCTCTTTCCAGCGTGAAACGATTTCCCTGCTGAGACAGGCTCCTTGTAACTTAGAGCCAGTGTAAACCAACGCTGCCATCAAAGACTCAGCTCTGGCCTCCACCCGTTCCTGACCAGTGCTCCCATTCACTGCCACCACCTCCCCGTACTCAATACAAGAATTTGTGAGGCTTCACAGAGAACCAGGCTGAGAAAAGATTTGGGTTAAAACTTAAACTTGTTTTCTTTTTACTCGGCGTCGATTTTACCCCACAGCAGTTCCTCAGTGCAATTCACCGCCTAGCTTCAAAATCATTTGTGCCGGCTCAATGGCAAGGTACGAGAGAAAAGCACAAGTGGCTTGGGGCAGGCAAAGGTGTTACTTCTCCCTCCAGAAACGTGGCTCAAGCTCATCAAACTGTAGTGTTGCAGAAAACGCCTCCATTGAGCTCCAAGTGTCCAACTGCTCCATCATACCTGGAAATATCTGGATTCATGTTGTCAAGTCCTTACTGGCCTCTGCAAAAAGAACCTGAGGAAAAAAAAACCAAACACAAAATTAAGCCTAAATATATTATATATGCAGCCCAAAGCAATTTCTGAGTGTACATACGCAACTAACTTGCAGGAACCCTCAGCATCACATCACATCAAACACTCTGTGCCTGTGTTTCTCCCATATTTCTCCTAAGGGTGACTAGCAAGCTTATAAAACATTCCCCCACTCATCTTAGACCTGAAAAAGTAGTATAGGATAACGCTCTAGCTGCAATTCACTCTCTCGCAGAGAAATTGGCTACGAATTAAGATCTGAAGATTCCCTGAGAGATCTTTCGTTTCAAACAACAGCTTCCAAAGTCTTGACAAATCATCATAACCCGGACACATGGCAACCCAGCTGATCCGGAAGGGAGGTTAGATCACCTGCTCAGCTGCAAGCAGCGGTCAGAAACCAAACTCTTCTACACAAGTTCTGTGTGCAGTGCTCTCCAGAAAGAGAAGTCCCATGGTTGTAAACCTCCTTGGAAGAAAATGAGGCAAAGCTTGTAAGTATGTTTGCAAGGGCAGGTAGCGACAGGACAAGGGGCAATGGTTTAAACTAGAGCAGGGCAGGTTTAGATGAGACATCAGGAAGAAGTTCTTTCCACTGAGCGTGGTGAGACACTGGCCCAGGTTGCCCAGAGAGGGGGTGGAGGCCCCGTCCCTGGAGACATTCAAGGCCAGGCTGGATGAGGCTCTGAGCAACCTGATCCAGTTACAGATGTCCCTGCTCACTGCAGGGGGGTTGGACTAGATGGCCTTTAGAGGTCCCTTCCGACCCAACACATTCTATGCCTAGATGGTTGCAGCCTTGCCACCTGCAGCTGTATTGACTCATTTACCATAATCACTATTCACAAATAGAAATAACTGGTTTGCAGTTTGATTTTTGTGTATCGAGCCCATATACGCTGCTTCCTAGAATCAGAGAATGCGAAAATGCAGGATCTGCAGAGGCTTTCAGCTCCTTCCCTGGCCTGTGAAGTATTGTTCTCTGCTGTAAACATTTCAGAAAAGAAAAATTTGTCTAAATCTATGAACCCAAAAGCATTTTTTCCCCCAAAGGCTCTGCAGTGAAGAGTTTAGAATATTACAGAAGCTGGTGTTATAATACAGAATAAACATTTAGAAAAACAGTATTAATTTTCTTGAGATGTATATCAAAGGACAGAAAGCAATCAGACTTTCCTGACACCTTTATGCTTCTTGGGCCCTCTTGGGCTCATGAATTTGACCAATATTCATGACCAATAATCAAAGATCATCATCAGATGCCCTTCAGAAAAATCCTCAATTGCAGGAATGACTGATGTAGCTGTTTTTGTGTTTACGTCTATAAAAATTGTCTGTTGTTGTGATATTGATTCTTCAGAGCTCGTGCTCTCCTTCAGACCAGATACTATTCAAATTCTGGACTCAAAAGGGCATCAGAAAACCATAAGTAGCCTTCAAGACCACAATAAAAATTCCTTCCATCATGCTGTTGACCTCATGAAGAGAAGGAACTCCCTCAAGTGGAGAAGTTTTAAAAAGAAGCCTTCTTTAGCTCTATTTCTGCCAAAAAAGTGCATACTAGAAAACTGAATTTTTAAAGTCCGTAATGACGTCTGCACAAGTACACAGCCTTAGGGCTTCAGAGTTCAGAGAGGCTGGTTGTCCCCAGGTAGACTTGGAAGGTGAGAACAGACAGATTAGACATCCCCAAGCCCCACCACTGCTCTCGCTTTCTTGGTAGAGCAGGGTCTCCCCAGACACTAAGAAAATGGGAAAAGGGTACCAACTCAGAAGAGACATTTTAATTTTGATTAGCGCTGAAATACAGCATTAGCTCCTCCAGCGTAGCCTGCTTGAGTTGGCAGCAGGAAACTAATCTTTGCCACATGTGAAGAGAAGCCGAGTCTCTCCGAATTACCTGTGTGGTAGACTGCAAAAATAACTCCAGTTTCTATGGATTTAGGTGGACTATAACAGAAGGACAATGTAATAATTATTTCGCATTGCATTTTTCATAAGCATATTTTCATGAGCATTTTTCATAAGCTTATTTTCAATAAGCATTTTTCATTCCTTCCTGCCTGGAAGCAGCTTTCAAGATGAGATTCTCCACTCTCTGTTTTACCTCCTTAATATAACTCTAATGACATGGGGATTAGGTTAAGAAAATTAATACTTTATATGCGTTTCACCAGTTTCTAACAGCTAATAACCCAGAACAGGTATTCCTTACTCAGCAGCATTGATTCTCGGTAAAAAGCACTTTTGGCTTAACATCAGATGCACTTTTCAATTTTGCCAGCATCTTTGCTGTGCAGAACACAAGCATCTCACAAAGTCCGTTACCTGCCAACATACACTATTAGGTTAACAACACAAAAGCTTTTAAAAAAACAAAACAAAACAAAACAAAAAAAAACCAAAAAAGAACAGAAATGGGGAAAAAGCTCCTCTGCATTTTTAAGTCTCCCGAATATCATGATAAACCTGAGCTTGTAGATACCTCAATCACCGGCACAGTCTCACAGCCAGCCGGCTCTGTTGGCCAAAGGAGAGATGGGCTCCTTTGGAGGACAAACATCACCACGTTTGTCCTCTCAAACACACCTTCCGCCCGGCTTTTGCAACACTTGTCTCATAAAACTTCACACTGCACTTGCAAAACAAGGAATTACCTTTAGCTGCCGATAAAGGATGTCGATAAATAAGCTGATGCTGCTAAAGGATGCAGATAAATAAGCAAGCATTTTCAGATCTGGCTAGCTAAAATTCACGTCTGACTTCACATTAAGCATCATTATCTATCCCAGAAACACACACCTCATGTTTAGTCTTACTCAGCTGCCAGTGCTTCCTACAACCTACCATCCGATCTGGCTTTAAATGATTCCAGAAGTGGAATTTGCCATCAAGCATTTGGGTTGGGATTTTTTTTGGCAACTTTAACCTAAAATGATTTTTTTTTTTTTTTTTTGGTCCTTATACTACTTGAATTTTGTCCGTCGCACGAAAAGCATCACAATCGCAAACACATTCTTTCAGCCCCCTGGCCAATTTTGACATCCTTTTCTCTGGGAGCAGTTTTCCTCGCCAGTTAGAAAATCTTCCCTCAGTTTCACCATTTTTCACGCCAAGGGTTAAGCGTGAAGCACCGAAGGCTCGGTGAGAGCTCCCCACCCGAGGTCGGAATGCCTCCCCCGGCAGCGCGGCCGCGGCCGGGCGCTCCTGGCCGCAGACGGCCCGGTGTCACCCCCTTCCTGGGCTGATTTCAACCCCCCCGGCGCGACACTCCCCCGGGAGCGCTGCGCCAAGGACCGGCCTTCGCCTCCGGGCT
>VYZM01001177.1:836-43713 GCA_013398915.1 Dromas ardeola | reverse complement strand
GAACCAAACAGTAACACTTTCAGCCCGTTTCATGCATTCACGCTCTACTCTTCCAGCTGTCACTAAAAGAAGGTTAAGGCTTGAGGCAACTACTAGAAACAGAAACTCAAACACCCCAGTTCTCTCAGGGCTCATTTGGATTAGCTCAAGGAGATGGAGGATGTTTATATGCTGATCACAATAGATCTTGAGATAATAATAATAATAATAATAAAAAATCATATTTAAAAAAAAAAAAAGAGGCCTTCAGGTCCAGCACCAGCCTCTGCTAGAAATATACATCAACTACAGCAGCCCTGAAGACATATTCCATGGCTACGGATCAAGTCAACCTTCCCTGGCAATAAGCACAAGCAACAGACTCTGTGCTACTGTTGGTAAAACTCTGCTCAGTCCACCGTCCCACGCAGACGGCAAGGGACCATCGTGAGCTGCTGAATAAATAGCATCCCTCCCTCCCTCCTCCAGTCACGTCACCAGGATCTCTTTGGGCTAGAAAGGGTTAACACCACAGTTTGTAAAAAGTTTTGAAATAAAAAGGTAACATACAGCCTTAAAATGTCTAAACTGCAAACAATGGTGGAGTTAACTGAAAAGCACGTGCCCCAGGATAGTACATGCGTACGAGGGAGAAACTTAACACTTGGGTCTGCTCGTCTTTACACATTGGGTGTGTTTCTTGTAGTTGGAATATTTCATACGGAATATTCAGCACTTGGACAATGTCTCTTTCATCTCATCCAACAAGTTGCTAAGCAGGGTGGAATCATTACATTTCCCATCTATGGATACAGAGTTCTCTCCCTTGGAAAGAAAAAGAAAAGAGAAATCCATTAGCTCCTCTTCTGCGCGGGGACAATTTTATTCCCAGCCAAGCTCAGGAACTGGGAACAGCCGGAGGAGCCCACACAGGAACGAAGCGGGCTGCGCCCAGAGGTCGGTTTGGGGAAGCCACTAGTGCTGCTCCTAGCCAGCAGGTACACGCTGGGCAACAGAAAGCCTCCGGGGAGGAATGAGCTTGGTAGTAGCACAGCGAGAACTGCTGGATGGGCAGTTAAACCCCCCATGGTACCCCTGGATGATTTAGACAGCATTATTTCCCCCTGTCTGTTAAGACAGGGAAGGCCATGGATTTAGCTTCTCTCAGGTCTTGTTTCAGAGGGTTACAATGCTCTCACCTTTTTTACCAGTAGGCAGACGTGATGGCCTTGGATAGAACGACTGTACATTGATGCACACGAATCAACGCGTTCCACAACTATAAAAAAAAAGCAGGAGTTTTCATTTAGCGGGACAACATTTTAATACAAGATTTGCTTCCCGTGACTAGGCACTACTGTTTTGTCTGGCCTCAAGGAATAGAAGCTTCTACTGAGTGAGAGGAGGAAGAAGTCAGGGTTAAGATGATGTACATGCCTGGCTCCTATCTGGGATATTTTGCAATAATGAGGTTAGTCATTTGTCTTTTAAGTAAGTTGCAATTTTTTTTGTGGCAAAAATGCTGATCAGAGCATAGATCTCTTCCCCAGAAATACTTCCAGTGAGGCAACGCCTAACGCATACACCAGAGCATGATGAAACAGCCATTTGTTTTGCTTCATCCGGTACTTGTGTTTTAATTAATAAGCCCAAACTTGAATAGCTCGGGCTCTCCCTTGCTGAAACAAAGTGTTGAGGAAAGAGGGAGGCTGAAGCACTGAAGATCAAACACGCCCTCCAGGGAACCGTTACAGCCGTGACTATAAGAAGCCGCTCCCGTGACAATGCCACGTGCCTCACCGGACTGGAGGAAAGCCACAGGGACACCAGGAGAGTTCATTTTGAAGAACATTGCATGTTTTGAGCATACCAATGTATTACAACCAGATTAAAAAGACTCCTCTCCCAGATGTATTTAATCTGGACATTTAACATTTAACCTGCTTCTGTCATTGTTGAGGCCACGGAGCACTGCGCTTGCCAAGCACGGCAGAAATTTTAGAATACGGAATTTTGCAGAAGGTTCTGCATCAAGGAAGACTCACCTGAAAAATGATGATGAAAACAGATCTTTGCCAGTAGATGTTGGAAAGAAATGCTAATTCCATCTACTTTAATAGAACTCATGTGCAGATCTCCAGACTCTAGGAGCTTGGCAAAAGCATCACTGCAAAACAGGAAGGAAAGTAAACACTCGTACTAGAAATTTAAGTGTAATCCGCCACATTAGCCCCATGCAGACCTTGAGACATCTCAGGATGCGGAAGTTTAAGTACTACCAAGCTCTAGGAAAAAGGGTTTACAGCAAATATCGGAACCATACTCCAGAATCCACTGGAGCACCCTGCGACCTCAACCAGAGCTACTTCCACACCTCTGCCAACCTACAGGGCATACAGCTCCTTCCTCAGAATCGCTTGAAATAAGTTGCTGGACATATTTTAACAGTCAAATATTACACAAGAGAACTGAACTGTAATCAAAGCAATCACAAGCAGCCAAAGTCAACAGCATGCTGCGCATCTTGCAGAGATGGCCTGCAGCCAAAGCTCAGCTTCACATGGGCGGCGAAAGCACCAATGTTGTGCTCCCTAAACGGCACTTACCTATAGCAAGGCGTCGTGATCAAGTATGAAGCGCAACTGAAGTGCAATTTGAAATCTAGTTTTTCATGGGTTGAACCTTCATCATTCTGCAACAGGTCAAAGGAAAGGAGATGAATGGGAGCCCCAAGGCAGCAAGAGGAGGCACCACCCCCACCTACCAAACAGGCACCGATGGAGACTTTAGGGCTCAATCCCCTTTGGTGTACCCTGGCTGGGCCTGAAGGATGAGTCTGAGAACGACCATGACACTACTACATCAGGCCAGTTAGAGACAAGATTTGGGCAGCTGGGTTGATAACGCACACCTAGAGCGGGTAAGGGACACAACTGGAGGGATGCGGCTGCATTTCTCAGTGTGCTCTGCTGAAATATATTGAGCAGACAATTTAAATTAACACTTGGAGATGCGGTTTTGCAGTTCACCATTTCCCAAGCAAAGTAATAAATTATAACTCCCAGATTCTTAGGTACTGAAAATAGGACTAGTATGCTATTTTTAAGAAACCCTTAAAACAGAGATAATGGCTGACTCAGAAGTAGCCACAATTGTCTCCATTCACTTCGAGCTGTTCACGCAGCTCCTTCATTAATAATTTTACTGAAATGAGATTAGAACCCCACATAGTTTTATACAGGTCAGTACCTATTAAACAATGCCTTCAGCGAACCTCACTCTTGTTTTGGGTTTCCATCCTTCTTAACTCTATCTAATTCTTATAACTATTTTGCCAGCCTTGTACCAGGCAGCAGTATCCCACCCATCTTTGGGTAACCGAGATCAGAAGAAACAGACTCCAGGTCGCATCTCTCGCAAGATGGTTGACATCCTCTCCCCGGCAGATGCACCACTGCAGTGACTTTCTAGCTGACAATGTGGCATATGTTTCAGGCTGCATTGCTCACACACTACCAGGAATGACAGTTTAGGACATGCTTATGCAGTATTCGGGACACTTTTTGCACAAGATGTCATGTAAAAATACTTCTCACATCACAGAATGGGCTGGTGCAGCAGAGATGAAATGATGCCTAAAAAAAAAAGCTCTAAAGCAGTGCTTTCCACCCGAGTCAAGCTCCCTTATGCAGTTCCAAAGGAAGCAGAAGCACAGAGTTTAAAGCTGCACTTACTTTGACTATAAAGGACAGTGTTCCTTTTAACTTCTGAGCCATAACAATACTCTGAAGTGTAAACACAAACTGGGCTTCATTAGAAATTCCTAGCATGAAGAGAGGAGAGGGAGAAATCAAGTCAGAAAATGGTTTCCAGATCTAAGTAATGGTTAGATTAAACTGATCAGTAGCAGCTAAGCTTTACATACTATTTCTGAACCAAGTTTGAAGGTTTCCATGTAGCTGGAGGAGAGTTACATGCACAATTCCTGCTGTGAACTAACAGTGTTACAGCATTTAGTTCTTGGGTGTCTGAAAAGCAGCAGTGAGAGCTGGCACCTGGTAGAGGTTATTGAGCAAGGGCCTGGGCAAAGCACGTCACAGTGGCAATGTGATCAGGACTGTTTGTATAATGGGAAAATATACATCTTTCCACGTAGTTTTCAGAACTAATTTGCATTCTAATGTTTCTGTGCTTTTCTTGTAATATACAGATCTGTGTTAAGAACTGCCTTATATAGAATAATAAAAAAAATATACCCCACTGCCTTCCACGGGGGATCAAAATGCTCCCTGAAGCCACTAAATCCCAGAAGACTTCCGTGAGCTGCTTCAGCATTCAAACTAACTCTTTGTCAAAGGAAGTGAAATTCGAAGAAGCTCAGCGATTTGACTGTACTATTGTACTCGATATGAAGCCATTATTCTTCACCTCTGTGTCTAACATTTCTTATGGCCTCAGCTCCCCAGCAAAATAAGCACATACTTATCGCAAACTTTCACAGCATATGGCCTCTGCCATTAAAAAGGTAAGACAACCGCTCAAGAATAAATCCAGAGCAGATTCTAACTGTTCAAGAACCTATAGCTTTGTTTCATTTTAAATCTCACCGAAAACTCCTCCTGAATTTGCAATTCCTTTAGCTGGCAATGCTGGCACATTCAAAGGCGTGCCAGCCTGCGGTCACTTGAAAAAGGAATTCAGACATTCGGACTCCCAGCCCTACGTTACAGGCTTTGCTCTTTTGCCGTACAGAACCACCTGCACTTATGACCATACTGTAAGAAGGCTTATCCTGTCCAGTGAACTGTGCGAAAGCCCAGGGAACACCCAGGCAGAGGGACAAGCCTTTCTGGAAAACAGCAAGTAGCAAGACGTTCAAACAATTCTTTCCACAGGAGGGCAGTGCAGGACTAGACACACCCCAAGAACCCTGTGCAAAGCTGCGCATACCAGGGGGTAGCTGGAAGGGCACAGGTATCCCATCGTGTACTGATGATCCTTCTGGTCGGAGCATTTTAGTGTTGAGAGAGTCGAGGACGTTTAGTTCCATGCTCTTAAGGAAGCTAGTGCTTTTGTTTTCAAAGATAACAGAGACAGTAACTTGACTATCATTCTGGAGGTTTCCTTGAATGTCGTAAGTCTGCAAATGAAGATGAAAAAACAAAATCACAGGAAAGATTCAGAAACTTCAAACAGCAGAGCACCAGGACAGAACACAGCATCAGAATAAAGCAAGCTTCAGAAAAGAAGGTAATTTGGTACAGCGATAGCGTAATGAAAAGCACAGTGGTAATCAGCTCCATGACTAAACAGTGGGAAAATATCAACTTAAAAACTTGTTACGTGGGACATCCAAAGGCATGGAAATGGAGCTTTGTTATGTTTCTGCCTCCTGGGATTTAAACAGTTCTTCAGTTAGATGTTGTCTACATAGAGTGCTATAGTATCCCCAGGGTACGCTCTCTTTTCTTAGAGAGCACAAAAAGAGACGACATCTGGATTTGAATGCCAGAAAACTCACCATTTTGATGTATGGATTTTCAGCAAGAAGGCGGTAACTGGACATAGGCTGAAAAACAAGAAAGAAGTCACAGTCATAATATAACTCATTTCTCTGAAAAGAGCGGTCATTCTCCTTCCTCCCAAAGCAGTTTAGCTCCTGCCTTTCCGAGGCAAGCACTGCCAGCGCACAGCTACTCACTGGTAGTGGTTCATCATCTAGTGTTCCATTCTGCACCGACTCTGTCGTCTCCTCCTCACTGTGATGACTCTTCTTTTTGGATTTCTTTTTATCCTTTGATTTCTCTTCTTTCTCTTTCTTGTGCTTTTTCTTCTTATGCTTGGAGGATTTCTACCAAGAAGAAGAAACAACTACGAGAAACCCTTAAAGAAAACCCTACATTTCCAGTCACTACATCATGACCCTCTACCAATCTTTCAACTCTGGACTCCCACTCTACGCAGCCTTCTGGATGACTGAGCATGGTTTCCTACTACTGCAGAAACCCGAAACCCCAATCGACATTCTGTGTTGAGTCCCAGTAAACTCTTGCTCCCCACTCAGGTGACAATACCTTAAACTCAAAGCAGCCTGAGCTCAGCAGAAGGCCAAATCTCTTCAACTGTTTGGAAGCTCAGCTTTAAAACTGCTCCCTGACCCCCAGCTCAAGCAACAACCAAACTTCTTACTAGGAAGTATTTCAAGCTCCTCAAGGGCATAACATCCCACTGCTACCTATTTGCAGGTGGTTGCTACACTGACTGGTAATTGGTAATTCCTGTGTGCTTCTTTTTAAGGAATACGAGACACTAGGAGAAAGTGGCTATGGGTGTCAGCAATTTAAACCACTTACCTTTCCTTCATCATCATCCTCGTCTCGCTCTTCCCTTTCTTCCTTTTTTACCTCTTGAGGTTCAGCCACAACAGCAGCACCTGCTTCAGGCTCGCTCTGAGTAGATTAGCAGAAGGATTATGACACTAAAGGAATGGACTGAAACCACCGAATCCCACACCAAAAGAAATCTCAACAGTGACACCCCCCCCTCCCCATCAACTGTTATTTCAAAAATTACATTAGACTAACATGGTATCAGGCTTTTCGTTTTATGCCTCTGACACCCAGCAAATATGATCACCTGTGGACAAGATATAAAAGATTCCCTCCAAGGAATCCATCCCCTTATATTCCCTGTCTCTTCCTCTAAAATCTCCCATCAAAATTCACAAGACTTTTCCTTTCAGACTGTGTCTGTCACGTCTATTAATATTGCTAGTGTCTGGCTCACACTAGGAAATAAAACCATACAATAATACAATATTAAAAACCACCAATAATATTAAAATCCACCGAGGCTGTAGCTGCATCTGTAGTCCTATCCACTGATCTGCGCAGCAGAATGAGCTTGAAACCTCCCATTACAGTGTCTGCAAACCGGGGAGATAAAGTGTCATTGCTTCATAGCAATAGGTTGAGGAGATGAAGCCGATTTTCCCCTTCTCTCCTGCAGCATGACAAAGCGCTAAGATGCAATCACGAGAAAAGTCTCCTGTGATGTGGTAAGATGCCTACCTGCGGCTGGGTAGAAGAAGCAGATGGTGGAGCCGTGGAGAGCCAGAAATCCAAGTCTTCCCCCTGAATTTCAAGAGAAAACAAAGCCATTATAGTTTTTTTGATACCATTCTTTGAAAGATTAAAAAAAAAGAAAATCATCAACTAAATTAAAACCTTAAGTTTTCATGGAAATCCATCACTCCAGAACGCTCATGCACAGATGCTGCAACACATTTTAGGAGCAAATAGTTGAAGCAGCTTAATGTCAGCCTTTGAGCACACTTCCAAACCTGGACACAGCTGAGAGTAACTGCAGATCACCCTCTGTATCACAGTATCTACAGGCATTCAAAGCACATCGGCTGCACCTTAGAGGAAAAGTGCATCTCCGCACAGTGGTTAACATGAAGGAGGCTTCAAGCCTCCAGAGTAACTGACAACTAATGGCAGGTTTTATAACTGAAAGATTCTGAAGTACACGGCGGACGGGATGCAGAACAAAAGGAAGTTCCAGATATTTTGCTAACGAGTTCCCCATTGTCAGAACCGACAAAATATCACTAGACTCAGCTTCCAAATTAGATCTGGAAGATCTGCTGTGTAGGCTGCAGCAAGCTGAAATCCGCTAACTTATGAAGCTAAGTAAATGTTATTTTTATTAGCAGAAATCTTTAAATACCTGCCCTTATGGTTGTAAAAATTTAAGGAAAAAAAGGTTGAAAACATTCAGCTGTTTGAATTGTCAAACGTGACTGTTCCTAAGCAACAAACAAAACACAGCGATAAATACGGCCCGTAACAGCAGTTTCTAAAATACAGTAAGTTTTGGAGAATTACCTTCTTTGCTTCTTCCTCCTCTACTACCTTTTTCTCTTTCTCTTTCTTCTTTCCTTTGTCTCTCTCTTTTTCTTTGTGTTTCTTTTCCTTCTTTTTGGGTTTCTTGCTCTTCTTCTCTACTAGGGGAGCTTCCGAATCTGGTGACTTCAGGGCCTCAACATTTCTGTGCCTCTGCACTGGCAGCTTCTCACTGTCTGCTAAGGGTCTTAAAAACAGAGAGACCATCACCCTTCTGCAAACAGCCTCCCTCAGCTCAGATTATCTTGCTGGACATCCACGACAAGGTATGCTTTGTTTTTAAAGATTTGGGCCTCAAAAATCTTAAATCAGCACATACTTTTGTACCTGAAGTTTATTTACATAACTGCAGACACTGCCCTCGTGGATTAGAAGTTAAGAGAAACATTTTAAGGCGACCGAGAGCCAAGCTCTTGCTGACACCTGATCACTCTTAAAAAGGGATTAACTACAGACTTGCAGGCTGCATAACACCCACAGAAGAGTACATACACACAGCGTTACACTGCATTTCTGCGAAACCACTCTCAAAGGAAGAGCAAAAATAGGAAAACAGTAGGGAGCATTTGCAACAGTGTGGAAATTCAAGCAGTGGAATGACAGCATGGCTCAAACAGCCCTCGAAGGGCATGTTTTCTGTTGTTATCGATGAACAGATCAATTGGAAATTATTATAAGCAATAAATTGTCTCATTTTGAAAGTTTATGCTATGAATCTGTACTCTACCATTACTTTTTAAACATTGCATTTAATTTCAGATACCTGCTTCCAAAAAGCATGAGAAGTAGTTCAGTTTTACACTGTATCACAAATCCGTTACCTGGGGAAAAAAACAGCCTAGGCATTTCTCCATTCTTGTCAAACACTGCCCAGAAATCAGCAGGACGTTCACCGATTGCCTCTTTTTCTATTTCTACAGCATTTACTTAACATTAATTTTTACATTTCAGCAGCAAACACCTACTCAGGAAATTTCTAATGGTCTCACCTGCCTTAATTTTTTTGCTTATATTGCATAAAGAACCAGACCCGATTAATTTTTTAACTTTGAAACAGACAGCGTATGGGTGAGATGGATCCCCCCATCTGTTTGAAGAGTAACCAGATCTCATCTTTAAGCTATTTCACAAATACCTGTAGGGGAACAGGGATCGGTGCTGGAAGTCAACGATGAAATGAACTCCCACTAATTTCAGGGTGAAGGATTTCAATAGTTTCACCACCCTTCAAGTATTTACACTGTCCACTGGAATCAACCAACCTGACAAAGAAGGTCAGTCGCTTGGCAATATATTCTTACCTGGAAGGCTTCCCTGAAACCAGACTGCGTGTGAGCGTGACACAGACATAGCAGTGCAAGCACAGAAAGAGAGAGAGAGGACAGAGACGTGAGAAAACATGACAGGAGAGCACACCAACTCATATGAAATGGCAAGAGAATGGATGGAAACAATACAAAAGTCCAAAGATGCCTCCTGGAGCACAGCATTCAGAAACTGTTCTGCTCAGTGTTTTCTATGCTGTTGAAGTTTGTCATGCAAGTACAAGGTCTATAGTCAGAAATCAATACATCGGTCCCCTGCAGACTCAGTAAAATGAAACAAGCTCATGAAAAAACGGAAGTTTTACAGAAACTGTTCTTTCATTTTTTAAAAATGCTACATCACTTTTTTGCAAGATACTTACAGATTTGAGAATTACAGAGAATGGCACAGGCTTTAAAGTTATCAGAGAGAGAGAGACAGAGAGAGAGAGAGACAGAGAGAGAGAGAGACAGAGAGAGAGAGAGACAGAGAGAGAGAGAGACACTACACATGCACGCACGTGCCTGCAGAGTCTTCAAAACTTTACAGGAGGCATCCATGGACCATAAATCAGCAATTATTTTTAGCATGGCAATTTTGTAAAACAGCAACTAAAAAAAAATCTCCATGTGCACTACTCAACAGCGCGCTGCTAATTTTCACATGGCACGCAGGGATTCAGAGCCTGAACCGTAAACAACTCCAGGAGCTGAACGGGGGCCAGACTCTGGTCAAAATTACGATATGCAGTTCACTCAATCATAGTAGAACCACCTTTTTCAACAGTGGGACCACACTGAATGTCCACAGGGCAATGGGGATGCTATAAACTGGCTGTTATTGGTCAAATTATCACAAGACAGAGCATACAGGCTTGCTGTGTGTACTGAGGCCGAGACGAACACAGGTGAATGCAGGTCCCACTCAGTGCCAAAGCAGGTTAGATCAGAGAGATGCTGGTACACCCAAGAGCTCAGACTAACTCTCCCACACCCGATCCCGGCTCCACTTGCCTGTGCTTTCAGACTCCATTCATCCACACAAAATGATTCTGCCACCCCTCCCAAACCCCCGCGACTCCAGCAGCTCAGCTTTTCCCATCCACGCTGCAGCGGGAACCCAAGCCTGGACCATCACCTAAGGTTACATCCAAGACATGACTCAGTCTTTTCACCTAGCAGACTGCAAATAATGCCTTTGCCTGTTTAGCCCCAGGCTTGCCCTCATGCTTTCTGGTTAGCAATCAAGTAAATTCACATATAAAACCATCACTTACTTATCCAGATCTATATCAAGTGCCTTATATGGATCGTTGGGATCTTTGTCATCTTCATCACTGGGCAAAGCGTTCTGCAGAAGAGATAAACAGACCATCCACTGAAGAAGTGAACCACAGGCAGTTTCGAAACTAAAGCTCTACATCCCCCAAACCGGTTTAAGATTGTTAACCCTGGAACAGCGCAGCTTGCAATCAGGCACAGCAAGTTGTAGGAACAATGCACCTTAATGCAGCATCTAGTTACAAGATTAATTAAGAACAGAAACTCATTCTTTATAGACGTCAGGATTTGAATTGCTGCTCTTCGGGTTTGATTAAAGGAAATTTTAGGAACAAATACAGATTACATCATTAGCATGCACAATTAATTATAATCAGCTGCAAAGCTGCTGACTAGACAGCAAGTTAGTGTCAAAGTGAAGCAGCAGAGAGTAATAAATGAAGTGACTATTTGGACAGCATTACTTTTACAACAGAGATGCATACTGTTTGTTTTGGGTTTGGTGTTTGGTTTGGGTTTGTTGTTTTTTGGGGTTTTTTTATAGCTTCAGTGGCAATTTTTGTCTTTTTCTGAACAAAAAGAAAAGCATTTTTCACCCTGCAAAGAACAGCCTAGGAGCGTCTCAATCAGTCATTTCTTCAACAGCTTTGCAAGAAATCAGAGCTCTTGAACTGCAACCATACAGACTGGCTGGTGATTCCTGGGGAGAAATCTCTCCAGATGAGCACACAGATAAACCCCCACAACTCAGACCTCCAACCAAAGCAACTGACCTCCGGCATCTCTTCCGTTATGATATCGACATGGTGAGCTGGAGCGATATCCTCCTCACTCTCCGTGTGCAGAGAGTTATGGCGATGATGTTTACCCCTCTTCTCCTTTTTCTGTTTTTTCTTTTTCTTGTCTTTCTCCAGTTTCTGTTTGTGTCTTCGCTCTTCTTCCAGTTTCACATACTGGTCAGACATAGGCATTCCTGTGGAGGAAGCCAAACTGCTTTCAGGCTACAGTCCACATGGACGGTGATCACTGAAACAATACATCTGGAGTGATCCTTGCTTGTAGCTTCTCAGAATTAGAAGGATCGACACTTCTCCCTGCATCCATATTATCTCACAAACAGCCCCTCCTGCAGCAGCTTTACTATCACACTCCATCTCTCCAGAAACGGGACAGACCTCTGTCCTGCTCCCCAATTCTTGTCCACGTTAACTGGATTAAAATATCAATGTTTAGATGCTCTTTAAGTAGAATTGGTACCATTGCTGTACTAATACTGACAACTTTCCACGCTTTCAGGAAAACCTTTGTTGTATAAGCCTCAAATATTTGCACCTAGAAGTGATCACTTGCAATGTACTGCACTTTATCAACAGCCTTTCAGCGCTACATCCAACCACTCATCAGATACGACCTATCTTTTGATATTTGAAACAAGATGTTAAAATACTAGACTCCACTTAGTATCTCCTTGATCACCTTCATCAGCCCTTTCAGGCACTCCAAGGGTGACTGTTTCCTACACAGAACAGCCGTTAGTTTACATGTTACAGACTTCGCTGCACAATATACTTAATCACAGAATTACTTCTAACACTGTCCTGAGAGAAACCGCGCTTGGACTGCAAGTACTATTTTCAAACACAGATAAGTTAAGGAGATACATTTAAGAGTTTAATGAAAGAATGCTCCTTGCCCTTAAAAACCCACGGAGAAATTCCTAAGAAGGAATTATTATTTTGCTTAACTGAATTTCTGCAATTAGTTTCAAAAGATTAGCAGCACCTACCTGGAACTTTTAAGGGGACAGAAAGGTCGATCTGGACCACGGGTATATGTTCCACACCTGGAGTGTCTTGGTACCGCTGGGAAAATGCAAGTTTGTTACATTCAGAGCGCTGCCAGATAAAAATCTATATATAAATCAGCACATTTCAAAACATTAAGCGGTTTAATCCTTTAAGTGAACATTTTAAAGGATAGGAATGGAATAGCTCAGTATTAAATCCCATGGGGGAGCAGGGTGCATTTTAAAGCCAGCTGATAGCTATTATAAAGACCCTACTTCTACCTACAGTTTTTTAACCCTGCTTCTGCCCTGAAGGCTTGTTGCAACTCTCTGAAGAATTTTTGGTTTGTGTTTTATTGCTAATAACTTGCCACTTCAAAAGATCAATTTTGAGATTTGAGTTGAAAAAAATGGGGCAGTCTTTAGGATATACAGGGAATAAAGCAGGTTCTTTCCCTGCAAACGGTGTTAAGAAGAGACCACGACCTTTTCATCCATAAAAATCACCGAGTGTTCAAGAGGAACATGTTCAAGGCTCACTCTCTCTTCATTGCTCTTAATGAAGTGCAACCTGAATCCTTCCATCTCCCAGAGCTGGGACAAACTACCTACACAGGAATTTGTGTCACAGGGGCACAGAGAAGCAGTATTTCTCTACAACTTTTAGAGTCCTTGCTTGAAATATAAACACTGCGCTTTCCACGACAAGTTAATCCAGATTGTTCCAAGCTACTGTGTAATGGGAGCTGTGACAATCACCACTTTCTTATTTCTAAACTGGAGGTCCACCAGAGGTTCACAGAAAACTGGCTGCTCTTGTTATATTAGGTCATTTTTGAGTTTCTCAACACAAACGAGACTCACAAAAATAACTGTAGGTAGTCACTGCAATCGGCACACTGTTACGTGATCAGAACTGCAGTGGAAGTAATCAGAATGTCCCAGAGGGAAGCTGCAGCTCTGACATCCAGCGAGCCTTCACACAGTTATATGACAGGCCAGTAAGAGATTTTAATTCAGGCTCACTCACCTTTTGCGGGGAAGGAGAGCTTTTAATATAAAACGGGTTGTTTGCCTGTTCTTGTTTCCGGGCTTCTCGACGCTAAAAGCAAAGGAGTATTTGTAGTTAGAATGTTTGTTTATAAGAAAAACCAGACAAAAGGCATCAAAGTGCAAAACGCAGTCTCCCTGAATTTTTGGGACAATATAGAACTCCTTGCAAAAAGGCTACAACACACTAGCTTGTGTATGATAAACCAGTTTTGAGTTACAAGACATACTAGAATACAACCACAAGTACTGTCACTACTATAACTAATAACCCTTAGAACGTCCTTTCTTTGCTTTTTAATTCTCGACTGGAAAGAGTAACTTCTGAAGACCAGATTTTGATGGTAATTCAAACGTTTCTATCTTCGTTTTTGCAAAGAGAGGAAGAAGTGAAGACTCTCATCAATAAAGTTTTCATTATGAAAACAAAAAGGTCAGAAGCAGGAAATACGGTATCACTGCTGAGAACAGTCACATCAGAGTAATTTATAGAAGCTGCTAAAGTCCATGAGCAAAGGTGTTGCCTCTTTTTCTGCCTATATAGAGCACACAGAATAAGAAAAGCACACCAACAGAGAAGGCGTGTAAAATACCAAATAGTTGCAGAGCTCAGCACCGATGTCCATCCTCAAGATCCCGTTACTTCAAAGTGCACTGCGCTACACGCCACAGTTTACAGGTTAGATTTTTACAACAGCTCAAAACTCCTGACGAGATATTATAAAAAAACATGGCTCCTGTTTCCATTTGGACAAGACAGGCAAGGTAGACTTCCAAGAGAACTTTATACTGGGCGTACTTCACAATGCCTAAAACACCCCTGTATTCAAATACATATATTTTGTTTGAATCAAATCATCAGATTTCCTGAGCTGTAGGACGCAGAATGCCTCCCTGGCTACACGGAGAATCCACAACAGCTCCAGCTGCTCTTGTAGCACTTGCAACGTTACTACTGAATTATGCAGGGAAAAGCATTTTAACATTCACTCACTCTGGCCAGTTCCTCTTCATCTATTTCTGGCTGTCTGTGTCTGGAATGCCTTTGTTCCTCATCGTGGAAAATTGTTTTGGGCTTTTCATCTTCAGACTCACTGTCTGATGGAGGTTCATTGATCCAGGCATCAAGGTCCAAGCTGGGAAGAATTGCAGTAAACAAACAAACAGCTTGACTCAGTACCCCTGAGTATTTCAGTATTTCTAATCATATATTTAGTTTTGCTATTTAAGTTTAAATAAGGTTTTGGGAGAAAGAAGGAACCTTACCCCTCTGGAACTGGTACTTTCTTCTGTGCTTTAGGAGCCACAGGGTTCAGCTCACCAGCAAACAGGGCTATTACTTCCTCAGCTACAGGTACTTCTTTTATTTGCAGCTTTTGAATATATTTTATTAGTTGCAAGATGCAAGAAGCCTAAAAACAAATGCAGAAGTAATTTCAGGATTAATATTAACTGAACAAAAAAAAAAAAAAATCAACCGAATGAACGTCAGCAGAAGAGAGCTGTTCTACTCCATTAAGGGAATTAAGGGAAGCAGCGTAATTGCAGGTTTAGAGCAAATGTAAAAAAAAAAATCCACGTTAACCCTCTCTTCTAGCTGCGTCCTTATGTGCTCGCATAATTTTAAAATTACATTATTTTGAGTGAAATTCTTGACGGCAGTCTTCCAAGGTGGTATCGAACTGGAATGAGATCTGGGCTCCGACATGAAGTGTCCCCACCCTTCCTAGTTCTCTAGTTCTAGAGCTTCTCTTCCACCGAGTTACACAAAGTACAGAATAAACGCACCGCTCCATCAATAACGATGGCTTAGATAAAACATGCACGGCCACAGCAAATTACATATATGTTCCAAGACAAATAAGAGACTTTGTATGATAAAATCCAAAGTAATTTTGTTCTCTTACCCTCTCCTGAACTTCTAGATCTGCACTCTGGACAAACTGCGGCAGGCGGTCAATCATCAGCTGTGTAATTTCCTGAGCTGCTTCCTTTTCCCCAGATTGCTCTTTCTGCTGCAGGATGGACGCATAGAGCTTCACCATGTTCTGGACATAAACTGCTTGGATGTGGCCTGGTAGAGTTGTAACTTTAGGCCTCAACATTGCTTCTAAGGTTTGGTTTGCTTCCTCGAGGTGTCTGTAAAGACAGAGCGGACAGATGAAAGCCAGAAACTGAGAAATGTCAACATTTCATCAGTCTTCATGGAAAAGAATTTTTCAAAAAACCTCGGTTGCAGTACGAAGCACTACAGAAAGACAGGACAGATTACAAATGCAGAATCGTTTGCTCTCTGTGTATCTTCCCCTTCCAAATTACAGTAGTAACGTGGCACAGAAGACTTTATAGCTTTCTCCTTTTACAGAAGAGGAGGGACGCCCCAGCTTCCACCTTTACAAGTTCATTATTCTCGCCATTAACTAAGCACCGCACTTTTAAGTGCCAGCTCCATGGACAGCCTGGATCTAGCAGCCCAACTACTTTCCTGTCGTTCTGTACTTCACCACTCGCATCACCGAGGTTGTATTTCCAATCATCTGCTGAACAAAAATAAAATCTAGTAGGCAATGCTTATTACACCGAAAAGAATGCAGATCACAGCACTTGTTTTAATAATCCCATACTCTTATTCAACATTGTCTGCTCACAACTAAATGGAAGATGCACAAAAAAGTTACTGGTCCACTACAAATGGAAAGCTAAAGTTCTTTCCAAGTGAAAACATGATCAAACTGAAACAGGAAAGTACGTTCTCTTGCTTGTTGATCTACAGTTTTCTTTGCAGAACTTTTTTAATTAGATGAAGATCTGAGCCTTATCAGAGTTCCCTAAAAATATCACACCTACTATGTGAATTTAAACTGGAACCAGTGTTCTGAGTGGCAATTATAAGAAGAGACACCAAAGCAGATGATAAAAGGAGACGACAGTATGGTGGTGTGTCCAACTTAACAAAATGAAAGCTGGGTAAGCATCTGCACACACAATTGGGAGACAAAAACATCTATTTAAGCTAAAAGACACTGTTGGCACAAAAACAATGAAAATTGTGCTACTGCGGGTACAGATAAATTTTGAGCAAAAAAGATGACTTCTAACCCTCAGAAAGATTAGGTGCTGCAAAAACCTTTCAACAAGGGCAAAACAGGGAGGAGAGCAAAAACTAATTCAGTCAAACATAGTGATCGGACATTTTCCCTATGATAAAGTGGGGTTAGACCTTAACGATTAAGGAGTTTTTCCAATGTCTTAAGATCTTACTGCTCATACCCACAACTACACCTTCCTGCACGAGTGGGCAGGACTACAGAGATACGATAAAAGACCAGATATTCAAAATGAAGTATCCGTCTTGGCTAGAAACAGCTGAGGAGTCTTATGGGGCGAGGGAGGGGGAAAGCAACAATCATTTTGTTAGCTTCAGGGTGCAAACCCTGAACTCTCCTCTCAGAAGTACTTTTCAGTCATCTGAATATTTGCCTGAAAGAAGCCGCTCAAAGCACGTCAGGGTTTCTGTTTGCACTTACTCAGAGAACTCCCCACATATCCAAGCGGCAGCATAAAGCACCTCGCAGATCCCATTTCTCTGGGTGTTGCTGGCTATGAGATGAGCATTGTCCAGAAGCATGGCCATTTGAGAAACTGCAAATTTACGGATAGCTTTAACTCTGATAGCTACATCCAACATCTGAGCTGCTATGAGATGCCCATGTCGTGTGCCTTCCAAGCGGGTCAGCTCCACCAAGATGCTTATGTACCTACAAAAAGTGAAAGGGATGCAATTTTATCAGCAGACAATCGTGCCTTACCATTGCTGATGTCTCAAAGGTGACACACAAAAACACTGACCATTCGAAGTTTGTGATATATTGATAATTGGACTGACTACAAATATCTATGATTTTAGTCAGCAGCTCATCCCGGTATGTCGTCCCTTCTGCTTTATCCACGTGAATCATCAGTTTCTTCACTATCTCCATCAAGTTCTTCTTCGATACCTGTTAAAGAGTTATTGAGAGGTTGAACCAAAACTAAGCCATTTCCCATACTGTCAAGTCCTTCTAATCCCATTAAAGCAGCTGCAAGCTCTTTGCTGGACCCGTGTCATGTGTTAGCAATAAATCAGAACCACCTCTCCAGGCCCCAGCTTCGATCACAACCGAAAAAGGAAACCATTTATTTCTTTTCAATGTTGTTATTAAAGCAGAGCCAGCACAAGTACACACAACCATGCTGTGGGAGAGCTGAGAATCAGAATTACAGATATTTCACTTGTTGTAAGTGCCATGAAAAGATACAGGAGTTATTATCACAAGAACTGGTGAGAGGGGAAGAGAAAGTTGCAGGTTTTTCTTAAACATCAGCCTCCTACAGGGTCACGGGGGCTGGAGAGGAAAGAAAATACGTGTAGAAACATACCATGCCATACAGGAGATCTAAAGCTCTGAGTCGGATAGACTCATCTTTGTCATCCAAACACTGGAGAATGAGATCCTTGTGAGACTGAACTGATTTAGGGTGTGTTTTCAGGATTTTGGACATAGCTAACAGTCCCAGGTATTTCACTGTGAAAGACAAAATAAAACTTCTTTCCAAATATAGAAACACTGGTTTGTGTTGAGCATGACATCTTAACACCAAGTACTTCTACTGACACCCACTTTAATACACTTGAATAAAAATCTGTGATGAGGAAAAGCATTTCTGAGAAACAATACATCACAGATTACAGTCTTTAATTTCATAATCTCACATACAGGCACATAATTACATATATAGTCTTCATCACAGTCTTCTTGCACCCCAAGTTTTATCATTGATTTAAAAATATGTATTTAATATATAGAAGCTATGGGGTTTGAGAACAGGCATCCTAAGATGAAGAAAGCTTTAAAAGCACCGAAGCTTGGTGTTTTAAGTAGGAGTCCTGTTCTCAATGGGAAAAATTCAGGCAGCAGGAAAAAGGTTTACACAAAAAAGGATTTCCCAGTGTTCTTTGCAGTCACTAAAATAAGTAAGTGTTCTTGCATTTTACTATTACGCTTACGCTGCCGAATACCCCTCACTACTTTCCAAGCAGCAAGTTTATAAAAAGGGAAAACCCGGAGCATGGAAAAAAAACTGTTTTAGATTTACAAGGCCACGAACAGCAGCAACAATGAATCTAATTTGTCTTAAAAAAAGCTCATTATAAAGAAGCGCTCACTATCAAAAATTATTTCCACATTAAAAATCCCAGCAGTGGTGTACAACATGCCAGGCACTACAACACTGAACAAGCTGTTTGGAGAAACAGCTCATTGCTCTTCAGCTGCTGCAACTCCTCCCCAGCGGTTGGTTTCTAAAAGCTTCCATGAAGACAAGCAACATACTTACAGTTCTGGTCAGAATCTTCTATCAATATCCTTAACTTCTGAACACAAAGCTGGAAAAAAAGATCACATCATGCTTATTACAAGCCTTAAAAGCCTTAATTAATAACTTTTTATGACATTTATTCAATACGCAAGGAAGCACTGTGACCCAGACCCGGTCAGAGGGTCTTGTTGCATTAACAGATTTCAAAACTAAAGGAACTTCTGTATGATTGTATTGACAGTAGCAGTTGAGTAAGAGTTAGGAAAACTCTAAATGAGAAGAATCTGCATTTTAAAGCAAAGAAAACGAGAGAACGTATATAGGAAATGCTTCAGTCTGTAGGATTCCACCCGAGTGAGAGTGAGCTATTGCTTTAACTTTTGGCAGAGGAATACAATCCAGTTTCTCCATAGCATTACACAGTAGAGCAGAACAAATAACCCCCACCAAAAGCTGTACCTGGATGCTTGCGCTGTGATTTGGCATCCCAGAGGACAGAGAGATCAAAACTGAAATACACAAGCACAAACTGCAGTTAGTATTTCTGTGTTCTGAATGAGTGCAACAACACAGCACCTAAAGCTCAACAGCTCGCTCAGCTCACACGGAGATGCTCGCTTATTTTGTTGTCTGTTTGCTTGGACTTTTGGGGAACCTGAGCAGTGTGGGAGAAAGAAGGTTGTTACACAAATTGTAGTTTCATATACTTTAAGAGCAATAATAGCAGGGCAGGAAAAAAAAAAAAAAAGAGTGCAAGGG
This sequence comes from Dromas ardeola, assembly GCA_013398915.1. Lineage (NCBI taxonomy): Eukaryota > Metazoa > Chordata > Aves > Charadriiformes > Dromadidae > Dromas > Dromas ardeola. The sequence continues at coordinate 24,289 of VYZM01001177.1, read as the reverse complement.
TAGGAACTGCTGAACAGCCAGGTCAAAGCTGCTTTTCATTAAGCTTTGCTCTCATTAAGGTTTACTTCACTGATACCACGTAGCAGTCGAGACTGTAAATATGTCATCAGCTACTGTATAGCTGAATTTTTAAGTGTGCACTTTCCTAATGTAACGAGATGCAGCAATGGAGCCTGGAGTTTAATGTAATTACATTGGAGCTTTAATCAAGCCAGCGAGAGACTCGAGGCAAAAATCAAGTTCCATTGTTGATTCTATTGGACATCTGTAAAGCCCTGGCAGCACACAGCCCCACAGCAGAAAAGGTGGGGTTATCTCCTTAACTGCTGCTCCCATACAGCACGGCCAAGCCAACACCGGCTCTTACCGAGCAAGCCACAGACGACTAATAACTACAGTGGCATTTTGCTCTCCATAATCCCGCAGAGCTGCATTTCCGAGAAGCCATGTTAGATGCTATCGTCCTGGGTCATGCAAAGAGCTGGCAGGCACAAGGTCCCGCTCCAATGTGGGCACCCAGCTTCACGTCTCATCTTCTGAATTTAAGCTTCACATTACAGTCCCTGAGGTGTCCTGGGCATGTGAATTTCCCTTTGAACCACAGAATTATACTATTGTATCTCAGGGAAGCACACTCTCATCCACAACAGAATTAACCTCCATGTTATTTTTTTCACCCATCATAACGTCATCTCACATTTCCCTGAAGGAATGAGCGAATACAAAGGGAGTGACAGATCACCCTTTCCTCTCCGAACTGACCCAGTACAGCACGTTCCTGCATCACCATCCAAACTACCCAAAAGAAACAGATTTACAGCCAAACTGCGGATGTCAATAACCTTCTGCCCCCACACTCTGACAGAAAAGTGCCAAGTCTGGGCTGGAATAACTGCGTTATCCCTTTTTGCCTTTGTTTCTCTCTCCATCCCCGTTACTCTCTCACATCCCTCCCCCAGAAATTGAAACTATAAATCAATTATTCCAATGACCTCCTTTAAGTAATTACACCAAGTTTTTAAACTGTGAAATTGTAGAATTGAAAAAATAAGTCTGCTCCTTCATCACATAAGAAAACTTTGTCAAAGTTTCCATGAGGCATCAGTCATATTTTAATTCTATTGCTGCTGGGGTACTTCATAGTTCTAGCAACATATAAATAATCACACTCATTGTTTGTATTTTGTTTCAGCCTTTGGCAAACACAACACATCTGTAGGAACTCCGCCTCATCGACTGACACCAAAGGATTTCAGTTACAGTTACACAGTGACACAAATCAAAGTTTGCCAGGCGACTTATTTCAGTTATAAAACACGTTAAGTTAAAGAAAGGTTTGCAGATGGTGTTAATTGATGACAAAGTTCATCATGTTATTTTCTAGGTTACAAATTTCATTTCTCACCTGCTATTACTGTGTTCACACATTCATATAAGAGAGACATGGCTGAGGTGCTGAAACAGAAATGAAGTATTTTAAATAAGGAATAAAACCAGCACATTTTGAAGAGTTGTCAACAATATCTTGGAGCTAGTTAACACCTTTAATTACAGAAGAAATTGCCAGTATTCTGTTCCATGTACCTTCAAACTAAATGAAATGATTCTCACTCAAAAATGGAGGAGGGGGGCTACTGAATGTTAAAAGTCTTCTCTGAGAAGCAGCAAGTTAACAGTGCTGTAACACAAGGCATGAGGAAGGCAGCAGTTACTCAAAACCTCAGTTACACAGCACCGAACCAATCTTGTCCAAGGATCAAATCAAATCTGCTGCCCAAGGTCAGAAATTCACGATAAGGCAGGCAAACGGAGAACCTCAAGTCCCTCTCCAAAGGGAACGAGTCCTGCACAAACAGCACTCTTCTGACATGCAGGTACACGCTTGCTCATTCGTAAGCGAGCTACATATTTTCCATGTCTGATTTCCCCCAAAACTTGAATTCAAGACAACAAGGTTAAACACACATACAGCGCAGTTCTGAGGATTTCGGAAGTACTTACAAATCCTGATCTAAACAAGAAGGAAACACAGTGAACCTCACAAGTAAGAAAGGAGCAGACTCCAGAAGCAAGGTCTGCAAAGGGAATGAGCAAACAGCTCTGGAGGCAGCAGTCCCAGCAGTTGCGTGAAGGTCACGGCACACCGTATACGTGACTCCAGGACACGCAGAACCGAGAACCACTTTCACTCCCTATCCATTTTGTGGTGGATGGCAGGGTGGTTCGCCTTATGCGTAAGTGATACAAGATCCAAACTGACTAAACAGAGACCAAACCGAACAGCATTAAGATCTCACAAGTAATAAAATGAATGACTAATGTGGGAGTTGGGGAGAGAAGGCAGAGGCAGGATTGAAGACCTACTGTCCATTTTCCTGCTTTTTCTGAAAAAGCCCTGTTTCTGCTGAATTTGTATGTATTTGTAACTGCTGCAAAACCCCTCTTTAGGTACCTGGATGCAAGGCTGCTGGCTACTCCGCTCTGAACAAGCCCTAAAGGTATATTAGGAGGATGAATAGAAATTGTTTGGCTAGAGCTGCTCCCATGGCTACACGGACATCCGTTCAAAATTTGCTCATTCCCATCTATCCTCTTGCTCTGCCACATGAAGATGACCAAACCTTTTAATTTAACAACTCATGCGTAAGATCACACTTCCTTTTCATAGCTGGGAAAATACATGTATTCCCTCCAAGGCATCTACTTTTTGATTTCAATTCAGACTTGGATCCAAAACAACGTTGCAAACCAGCTTTAACAAGGGACAAGGAAATATCTTCAAATTTATCTAATCTGTATTTAGGACAGATATTAAAGGAACCTCTTCCAAAACCGTTCTGGGCTGACAAAGGCATGAGGAAGAACTAGTGTACTCCTCGTCACGCTGCTTTGGTGGGTAAGGCATTTTCAAAAAAGCAAAGAACTAAATGTGTGTAGATGAACAGAAGCAGCAAACATACAGCTGCAAATATACAGCTGAGCCTTTTTTAAGCCAGAGTTTTGATATATTCTACGTAGTCATCTCTGGCTTAAAACGAAGTGAAAGGAAAGCAAATTGCTCCAATTTTCATGCGTGCTTTGGAGAAATTCATGCTGACAGTCAGACACCCAAAGACTTTCCTTTAAGGTATTTTATCTCACTCAGGTTTTTCAGAAATAGCCCTGATGGGATTACCTTTTGATACCTGAAGCCAATATATCGAGACTTTAAAAAAAAAGGTTCAGAAATGCATCCAGAGACCTAGTTACTGACCCACCTACAGGCACTTCACCAGCCCTGAACGAAGAAAGGAACATTTGTCATACATACCTATGGATGAGGTTGGTCAGAGGCTCAATCAATTTCTTTCCCAGCCTAGGTTCTAACGGAGTAAGAGCACCAAACTATTAAAAGAGAAGTGCAGACAAGAAAGTGACTTAACAGCTGCTTTTGAACAGTATAAAAACATGATTTAAATTGCAGCTCATTATATTTAAACCAAGCTATATTAAAGTATTTTTCTCACTTTCGTTACGTTCACAAACATTAGAAGATATTCCTGGTGTCTTTTTATTCAGATTTACTGGTAACCATAGCTCCAAGCAAGAAATGTATTTTCACACCCAAGGTAATTTAATGAGAACCTCAATCCTGTAAATACAGGTCCAGAATACTTACCAGTTTTATAATTTTAATGAGAACCCAATTATTGGTTGACGACGTCATCAACTTGAAAAAGAGTGGAGCAAGGGAAAGGTAGTTTTTGGGATTGCGTCGAGCCAGCTCACAAATAACATTTACTGCAGCAGACTGCACACCTGGGAAAAAGAAGTGGGAGATGCAGAAATCTCATCAACGCCCTAATTGTAATTGAAGTTTCTGGTGCAGAACCGCCAGAACAAAAGCAGCTAAAGATTCAGACTTGTGTGCCCAAGGGGAACGGTTCAGCCTCATTACCAACCATGGGATGGTAAACTAAACACAAGAATGCAAAAACAAACTGAGAAAGGATTTTATTTAATTGTGGCTGTTTTCTAATATATCAGCAAACTGGGTATCTGCTTTGGGTCCAGCACAAGAAAGAACAGGACACTGCCAGCCTCCTTCCCCCTTTACTGTGGATTGCTTGTTTGTGGGACACAGACAACATAATAATCAATAATCCTACTGACCATAAAGTTTCCAAGCACTCTTGCTTCTTTAAAATGTATTATTTAGACATGTTTAAATACAACACAAAAATAATGAATCCTTAAATAATCTGCCTGGACACGTTCATTCCTTTCTAACCGCTCAGCCTTTAGATTGATTGTTCTCAATTTGGACTCTTAATCTAGATAGTCTGGGTTTTCTAGTAGAGAGCACTCCTTTTCTCCATAAAGCATAACAGGTATTTTCTTCCTCTGTTTGCAGGTGAGGGGTGTCTGCATTTTGCTTTCTTTAAAAATATTGTCCCTGGAAGACGCTTCTTACATGCCCACAAATTAGTCCAGTAAGAGCAATTAAATTTCTCCTTCTAAACACGCACACAAATCAACCAGAGATCACAGAACTGCATCGCGCACTGAAGTCTTGAAACAAGCGTACGGTGTTTTGGTGCAGTGAGGGAAGACCAGCACCTTCCAGGAAGACTGAGTAGAATTGTGAATACGATACAGAGCAATTGCAAACTTCCCACGCTGCAGCTGAATTGCACTGACACAGTACTGAAGGGCCCAAACAGCAGTACGGACTCAAAGTTTAAATTTAAAAAATGAAAAAAAAAAAAAAATACTAAGTGATGTGAACTTATTTTAATGATATCCATTGCAATCCAACGCTGCAGCTTTGTAAAAGAGCACAGGAAACAACAAAAAAACCCAAACCCTGAAATCATCCAAAATATTTCCAATAGCCAAGTTAAGTAAGCAACAAACCAGAAATCATCAAGTAGCTTTGTCCCATTAAGATATAGTTTTGACAGCCTTGGGTTTGAAGTAAGAATTGGACATTTTCAAGAATGTATTTTTAATATGGCAACAGTTGTCAAAACTCTCATGTGCTTATCTACCTATTAAACAGGCAAATCAGTACCCAGAAGATAATTACAGCACTTTTCATATATTCTTCTCTCCCCGAGCTCTAAAAGCATGTATACCCAGATGTTTTGGAGCAGAAATAATTTACTGAAATCCACTCACCAGGATCTGGATCTTCAAGTTTCTCTTTAAGGCGAGGAAATGCGGGACGGAGGGACTCTGGGTATTTCAAAAAAACTTTGTACATGATTAACACTGCCTTCTTCCTGATATAAGGCTTTGTATGAGACATCTGTTAATGAAACAATTGCAAACAGGCTCTTAGCAACTCTGTGTTTCCAGAGTTCTTCTCAAGGTCCTTATGTCCACACCACTGTCTCAAAACTCCTCCCAGCGACACTCAACCACTTTTTGAAAACTCAGTGTCATTTATCACCAAAATTAATAGAAATATTCAAGGTAACCCTCTTAAGCTAACTAAGGTCTGTAAAGGCTCCTCCAAACACCCACAAGTGTCAATTTTCACATGCAACACTTCTAAATTTAACAGATATTTATCAGATTTGAACAATTTAACATTCTGTAATTACAGGAAAAAGTTATTTCAACCTTATCAACTCACCAGCGTCATGATGTCATTTGCCAAGTCCCTGGCAAGATCTGGAGTAACAAAACAGGACAAGCCAGTCAGTGCAACTCCAGTATCATATTGGTTAGGGCTACTCAGATCCTAAAAAAGGAAAAACAGGCTCAAAAATTTAAGGTCACACAGGATGTTGAGAAACAATTTTCTCAGACCAATTTTATTCACTGAACGGATAGGAAGCAGAGCTTCTACTCTGTGAGAATACTTGTATCAACTACTAACGGGAACATCCTCCAACATCTGCTAAAATACAGCACGCCTGAGGTTTAATAATGGGCACGAGGAATCATAATCAAACAATAGATGGATGACTACAACACAAAAGCAATGAGACATGTGGTAGCTTGGTGGTATTTTAGGAACGGCAAATAATTTTTAAAACCTCATGACATCATCACAAACATGTTTAGAATACTTAAAAAACAATATTAAATACTAACGCTGCTAAATCACAGCCCAACTGTCATCAATTTCACTGGGAACAGGCACTCTTGTCGAGTGCGTAACAGTGTTCTAGCTTAATCTATTGGAGAAATGAGATTACTTTCCTTCCAAGCTGCTGGCAGCACCATAATTTTCAGTCCATGAAGACATAACACAAGCTAGAGCGTAGAATACATTTTCGTGGTCAAGTTTCTCTGGATTTATTTGTAGTCAGTATCCTGCATAGTTTTCTCTAAGCTTCAGACTCTTAATAATATCAACATTTATAACTGAGTATGTTCAAGTATAGATTATAAAACCAGACCTCACTGAATACAGAGGGTCACGGGATCGATCCTTAACTGCAGTTATTAGGAAACAAGAATACGGAGTGAATGGCACAGAATTAACCCTCCAGATTCAGACGTACACAGGGGCTGCTTTTGGGACACCTAACCATAGCCAGGCCCTTCAGGGTTCTGTGCCATTTCCAGCTCATTTTAAAACCTTTTGCAGGTGGTAGGCAATTAGATTCTACTTTAAGAATAACAAAATCTACTACTTGAGGAGCAACAAAAACTTTGCAATTCATTCTGGCTTTGAGAACTGATAGCCTCTTAAAATAAAAAGCTGCTAGATCAATAAAACACGAAGAGGCATAAACAAAGATACTTTTAAGTAAAAACTCAGGCACAAAAAGGAAGAAGTACCCTAGTATGTGACTGAAATTCAGTATAATAAAGTCTCCATAATAAAGAAAATAGATGGACATTATTAAAAATATGCACTTGTCAGAGCAGAACAGTTTAAAAGATAAAGGGAAAAGCACTAAGTCTTTAGGAGAGATGCTGGATAACATCCCACTGACCTTTTTTAAGCAAGTAAAAGACAGTTTAGCTACTTAGATGGTAAAAATGTAGGCACATCTTGCACTGGATCAGTCAAGTTTTTAAGCAGTGATACTTTAAAAAAAATTAAACATAAGAGCTTTAAAAATATATCTGTAATCTGAAGAAAATAATGCTGTAAGCCAATAACTGTGAAAAAAATCAAGTGATAAAGCTCTATGGAAATGAATCTAACACACTCTGGTACATTAATAGAGAACACAACTTTACACACACTCTTCACCATTTTTTACACACAATTATACCAAAGTAGTCAAAAGCCTGGTCTGTTATTACCAGAAGAAAACAGGCCCTCACAAATAGGAGTTTTGTGGACCCCAGTTACTGCTCATTTTACTTCAGAAATGGGGACATTTTTCTTACCCATTACATTCTTACAAGGGCTGGCTAAGAGACTAGTAACATTAACAAAGGTTATTGTTGTCACCATTCCCTGTGACAAATAAACACAGAGAGCTGGTCTGAGACAGCACGAGGGAAGCCCATGGGCAGATCCTCCGTATTTAATTAATCCTTCTGCTTGTGGAATGAGAGCAGACTGTAAACCAAGTAAGCGGAATTCTACTTAAACACCTTTATATTGCTAAAAGAGAAATACTTTGCACTGATCTGAAAATACAAGTAGGGAGACAGTACAAGAAAAAAAATGAAGAACTGAAGTAAAAAGTTTACCTTTCGGATCTGATTAGTAGTCAACATAATTACATCAGTCCCTTCATGAAAGCACTGAGAGGCAGCTAGGTAACCGATTCTCTGGTAAAAGGCAAGGAGGAAAAAAGAAGTAAGTTTAGGCAATGTTTAGATGACCAACAACTGGTAGCTTCGTAAGCAGTATTAAAAAGATGAACAATTAGGCAGGAGGTTTCTTAACAGAAGAGGCATCATAGGGTTCTCTAGAAAAGGGGGTTTGGATCAGGAAAGAATAATCTCAGACATGTAACATCTACAGAGATAATACATCTCTCAAGGTCAATAAACCTAGCTTCACCTTCTCTACTTTATTAAAGCATAGAGGTTCAATGACCACGAACATGTAGAAATAAGGTAGGTCTGTCAGTAGGAGAAATGGAGACCATAACATTTATTTTGTCTGTACTGACGCCTGATTTTCAGGTACTAAAGCACAACTTGGAAATTCTTTGTTACAAAGTAACATTCCACCCCCCTTGATGAAAAAGGTCTGCAACACAGAGCATGTACAAAAGCTTTCAAGAAAAATTATAAAGCTATTACAAAATAAAATATGCCTGCTACTAGGGATCTTAGGTGATCTTCACATAAAAAACAGGCGTCATATCTTTTGTGGAAAAAACAGGGTTATCTGGCAGAAAAAGCCTATACTGGCAGGTCAAGTATTACCCGTATACTGGAAACTACAGTCTGCTTCCTTTCTGTATTGGAGAAAGCAAACGGAAAGACGATGTACCAATGCACTCATCAAACACAGTACTGAAGCTGCCCGGCTCATACAGTTGAAGTTACACAGAGAACTCACTTTGAATGTAAACTTCGATGCACTCATGACTTCAATAATATTGAAAGCAGCCCAGCTGATGTCGTAGCCCAGCATCTGTAACTGTGAGCAGAGGAGCCAAGATAAACTTCTGAAACAAGGGACTCAAGAAAACAGGTGAAGATACCTCACAAAATTGAAGATGTAACAAGAGTCCAAAAATAATACTATAAGACATCTCAAGTTCATGAGTAATGTTACATTCTGCGCCACTCGCACAAAGTGAAATAAGTCTCAGTCCCACCAGAAGCAAGTTTTAAATAGTTTCAATTAATTCCAGGTACTACACAGGCAGTTATATAAGCATCATTGTGAAGGGTGTTTTTCCTGGAATTTTTTTTTTTTAATAAAAACCAGAACAGAACCACAAAAATAATTCTTTACCAGTATTTCCCCTCTCTCCTTCTTGACAAAGGACTGCGCAAAGAGAAACAAACACCAGTTTCAAGTGCTCGTGCAACCGTGCGATAAGAAACAATCCAGTTGAAAGCAACTTTTTGAAGTTTTAAATCAGATTAGCTTCCTGACCTATCTCAATAAAATAAAATTGTATCAATACTAGTGCCAGTAAAATGAACAGAACGGGAATATGCAGCCTCTGACCCCACACACGTCTGGGAACATTTTCACCTGCAGCCTGCGCTTGCAAGAGTCTAAGAAACCGCAGTCTAAGAAAAGTGGGAATTCAGACTGAAGACCAGCTCCTAGTCAGCGAGAAAGAAAAAAATAAAGATGTGATGACACGGTATGCCAGCAAGGCACTTACATATGTAAGTTTGCAGACTGCATTTGCTTTCACGGCAATGTTATCCTGCTTCAGCTCCTGCTTGATCTCATCGATGCACTGGGAGATGTATTTTGCCTGAGGAAAACAAACAAGAAAAATTTATGCTAGTTTGGAGTTTTGTAGATTTCCAGCATTTTAGCAGACACAAGCATCAGAATTCGCCATTTACAAGCACCAAACCTCACACACAGACTATTTAGGTAAGCACTTAATTCTGACAAAACCATTCATTAACGAGAAAAATCACAACTCCATTACAAAACCGAAAGTACGCTGAGATGTTTCTTCAGTGGTCTCCCTTCTCCCCCCTCTCCCTTGCAATTAAACCGTTCAGCCCAGAGCTCCAGTTTCAAAGATTTGTGAAAAATGGTGTTCAGTGGAGACTGTGCACCCAGGGGTCTGAACAAAACCTGGGTTCCACCATTCCTAGAAGACACACCGCTCACTTACTGCAATGGGAAGCCAGAGATCACCCATTCAGTACCTGGCTAGAAAAAACTGTCAAACACTATTAACAGCCCACAAATTTAAGATGGCTGATGAAAATATCACGAGTTACTCTACTTTCGGGCACGCTGTACAGGGATGGCACTGCAGGGGTGCACCCACAACAGTCCTTGCGCCTGGAGGGACACAGCACAAGTCTGGTACCAGCAACCCTTGCCATCCACCCACCCACTGCAAGGACACCCCCGCCCGGGCTCCCGGCTTAGGAAAGCCATCTCCCGATTTACACATTTTGATAAGCAGCAGTTATTTGTTATGAATTTCTCGGTAATTCAGAGAGCCAAGTGTCATAATGTTTACATTTAAATATTGGTCCTTCATTTCTTTCCAAACAATCGCGTCTGTGGTTGTGGGAGGGATGTGGCAAATGCAGGATTTAAAAATATCTGTATAGATTTTACTTTAGAAGTAAGCTTAGCTCAGTCAGAGATTCTTTCAGTTCACAATTAATTATGATTTAAGTACGGAAGGTATCTGCTACAGAAATCAGGAAAATTTAAATGCAGCGAGAAATAATCTCTCTTCAGAAAGCCACACATGCACCAGGGCATTTCACATCCCATATAAATATATCAACTGCCAGAGGAACCAGGTCATAAAGAGATTACCTACTTTCAAAGTAAAATTCTGCCTGAATACCATTGCCTTCCACCAAAAAGATATTTTCAACATAGAAGTCTACTGGCCTGCCTTTAATTAAGATTTCTCCCCTTGACACTAAATTTTGTGTATTATCCCAATCATTCTTTGGTCTTTTACAATATCCTAGAGTGCTTCAACTCACAAAAGTATGCTACTAGAAGCAGAGAATGTTATTTTTAATAAATAGCAGGTGACAATAAAGAAAAAAAACGTACAAGGTCTGTAGAGCAAAGAGATGCCGCAATGATCCAGGTGAGGAAAGGCAGCAACTGAATTTTAATGCAGGGACTTCGCACCCCAAGCAGCAGTCACGTAGCGACAATTCACACCGCTGTCATTTAGAGTCTGGCGAAACCAGAATTAGAATCCACCAGCAGGATGCAAGGTGAACACGCATAATTCAGAGGAGCTGCAGCTTCCCCAGTTTAACAGCTTCTATATAAGCAGAATGATTATTTGGCTTTTCTCTCAAACCTTGCACTTACAGAGGGATAAAAGCCAGGTCCTCCCTGGCATGGGTAAGCTCAGGTGCAACCACATTTGTTATTTTGAGACTTTTTGTAAAAAGTCTTTGTTGACCTTGACGGAGCTCTTGTCCAACCCATTCCTGCAGCATATCGAGGTCCCCCAAACACCAGTCCCACTCTCCAGAATAACAGAACTCAGAAGGTCCGAAGAAAGAAAGCTGGCAAATGAATTTACTTGAAGAAATTTAAGATATTCCTAAACGCCTGTAATTGGGGTAGAAACACTGTCTTTGCAATGGGAATTTTCCTGTTAAGGGAGGGCACGCTAAACCCCAAATAACCCTTTCCTCTACAGAGATCCCCATCTGTCCTCCTGGATAGGGGTGAGTGGATCACATCTGCCAAAACCGGAGATGGCATTGCCCTCAAACACTTCCAATGCAGAGTCCTGGTGACTGCTCCCAGGAACTAGAAGATTTGGGATTCTAAATCCATCGCCTGAGAGTAATTCAGGTCCAGACAACTCCCACGTGAAGTTTAAACTCTTGAGTTTAAACTAAAAAAACCCAAACTTCTGAGAGTAGAAAATACACACTAGATCAGAGATGCTGAAAGAACGACTTATACAACGTGTAACTGATCTACAAATACATTGTACCTAGCCTTGAATATTTTATGCACACATAAGAGCACGCTGGAGCAGCGTCACAGAATCCTCCATGTGTGTATCCCATTGCCGCATCCTGGTCAGCAAGGTCGGCACTGGCTCTCGGTGCTGGACACCAACACACAGGTTCCCAGGCTTTATGTCCGTAACCAGAAAGCACTCTTTTCATTTCCCATAGCACCTATCCCAAAACTATTTCAAAACTAGCTTCAGTTTCCTGGAAACCTCTTGGGAGCTGAACGTGAACCACTGTGTGACAAGGTGGGAGGAACAAAAACAACACAAAAATGAGTGCAGAAAAGTTCAATAATGTACAACCCAGCAGAGTCGGTACAGACTCCTGAGCCACCAGCCACACTGGATGGCCCCAGCAGCCTGCAGGCAAAGCCCTGTCTCCCAGTTAGCCTAAGAGAATGCGGGACTTTTGGAAAAGTGTATTACAGAACTCCAAATCAGATCTGAAACTCAAATAAGGGATTTTGAAGAGCAGAAAGAAGTCCTTCCAAACAAGCTGTACTTCAAATCTTAAAAGACCACAAGGAATGTAAGACCCTATATATAGAAAGCTTTAAAGGATCAGCAGGTATTAACTTTTTGTTAATCTCCGTGGAGTAGCACCGTCATGAATGAGCAATATGAAGAAAACTGATCTATTTAAGTCTCCCACTTAAATGTCAACCCCAACCACCTGGCCAGATTCACTACCATATTTAACATCTACATAAATACGAAGGAAACAAGTTCGCATGTGTGGGTTTCTAGCGAAGCCCTTCCCCAGACTCTGGCTACCAGAATCGCTGAGCTCTGCAAGGGCTGGACTAGAGGCCACCCCAAAGCATTTTCAGGTGACAGATGCCCTCAGGCCCCACGCCACAGCCTGCGAGCTCTTCAACGCAGCCAAACCAGGTAGTAAATGGGAGAACCATCACTTGATACAATGAAGAAATAATGGCAGTCCCTCAGCAAGGCCTAAATGTTTGCAGGAAAAAAAAAAAAACACCACACCAACAAAACATTTGCATACTAAACCAGGACTAAATCTGGATACTTTTCCCAGCAATGATTCAGATAATTTTTGCATAAATCCTAATATAGCAATTCCTACTGTGGTAATTAAAAATAAGTACTTCCCAGGATAGAACTGGCTCAGGTTTTCCTTAAATGCTTTTGAGATCCCATGAAGAAAGGAATGCAAAAGGAAAATACTTCCGAGTACATCTATGCTTACAGTATTCATTATGATAGCAATATATTTCTTAAGTATTAATTCCATGACAGTCTTATTTGAAGTCTTCCTGGGATGCTACTCAATTGCTCCCACACTTTTGGCCAGTCAACTAAGGAGCACTTCTAAAGTCATGATATTTATATAGACCTTTGGGCCATCCCCAGCCAGACCGCTTTGAGCAAGCGCAGCGATTATAAGGCTGCCTTTCAGTCCCGCTGTGCTGGAGAACAAGCAGAGCCATTACGGGCAAGAACCCCCTCCAAATGATGGCAACCCAGGCCAAGCTGCCAGGCTGCCGTCAGAAGCTGAAGGGCATATGACAACGCAAAAAGAGCTGAGAAGAGCTCTTTTATTCCTGCTAGGCTGCCAAGCGGGAAAGGAGCCTTCCCCAAGCCCTTAATGAAATGCTATAGCAACCACTCGGTGCTTGTTTCCTCTCGCGTATCCCTCCGAAGGAGGAAGATGACAGAAACACGCGCAGAGCAGCCCAGCTAAAACCCAAGTAAAACATGCAGATGTTAACAGTAATTACTCAACGAATCTGTGAATACAGCACAAAATCACAACTGCCATTTCTTAATGTATTTCGCCAAACAGACGCAGTAAGCATTTTATATCCGTTAACAAAATACACAAGCTAATTTTTAAAATAAGCCCAAATTCCTCAAGAATTCCAAGACCTCACCCAGAAAATATGTGCATTTAAGCTAGTGCGAGTGGCTAAAATGAGAATGAAGGTATCGCGAATCAGAGAGACAACCCCTTTGAAACAGAGGGAGGGGAGAAGGGAAAAGTGGGTCATGGTACGGAGCCAAAATGTCAGTTTATAGATTTTTCACTTCCCAAGCCATGTTTTTTGAATTAACTTTAAAAAACACTAAATCTAAATTCCAAACTTGGGGTTTGCTGACAATTTCAGAGAGGTTCACAAAAGACTAATTTTTTTTTTCAAGCAATATGGGAACGAAGTTGAAAAAAATCACTGACCTAACTGAACAACAATTACATTCTTCGGAAATGTGACTCTATGCTGTACTTTCATTGACAGACAAGACGACACTAATGATTAGAATAGATATCACTGCAGAACCTTTACATTAAATTTAATCATGAAAGCTACTCATTTCCAATAGTGTCGAAGAAGCTGTACTCTTATCTCAACCACATACCATCTTCTGAAACCAAGAGAAGGAAAACTCATGTTCTTACCACTGAGGGTTTGGGTCCAGCAAACAAACGCAGCAGAATCCTCCACCAAAGTCCTTGTCAGGATCCAGCCTCCATCACTGGATCTGCTGCAGCTGATTTGAGATTCAAGCCTGTCACTTACTGCAACACCCAAGTGCTTTCCACCCAGATGAAACAGCAAAATGTCAGTGAACATCAGTCCCTATTTCTCTGGCACTTTCGGGGTTAGATACAGTGTTTTAAGGAAAGGGTGATTAACAGTGAATGCCACAAGGAGCAAGACATGATTTGATATAAATGCATAACTACATCATTCTAAAACAGAAAAAACATTGGAGTAAGTAGAACATAAAAATAAATCACTGAAATAAGCACAAAATATGTCATTTCTTTTGCTTTAAGCACTGTAGGATTTATCTTTTTTTGTAGCACTGCAAGACATAGGCTTCCCGTTATCTCCATGAAATCACGTTGAGCGCGAGCACATGACGATCTCACATGAGAGGAAGATGCTCACTGCTCCAGCTTCCAGAAAACAAGCAACAACTGCTCCTCCCTTTTTTCCTTTCTGAATGATCTTAAGAAATATTACCTGTGGGATGCAAGCCACAGGACACGACCACCACGCTTAACACAAAATGGAGTTACACCACAGACGCCCCGTGGAGGTGAAGCAACTTTTGAGTTTGTTTGTGCTTCAGGCAGAAGATCCCGTTGCAAGCACAGCGCAGATCAGCTGCCACTTCCCAACTTAGGAACAGGACTGGAAAGAAATATGTATCATTTGCTGGGCTTCTGTTAAAACCCTCAAAAGCAGTACTTCATGTCAAAAACCACCACTGAACTAATCAAATAGAATTTATACACCTATAATTGACTACAGTACCTGATACACAAGCATCATATCATGACAGCACAGAATAAATCAACTGAAGGAACAGCCCAGAGCATAAAAAGGTGAAACGTGCTGCTTTCCACGCAGCGCTAGGCATATTAAATGTTAACTTCTGTCATAGATAACTAAAAATATTATATTATTTGAATACTGTAGGAAAAGCTATTTGTGATAAGTAAGAGGATCCTTCGTTAAGACTACTCCATGGCTGGATAGAAAGAAAATTCCAAGGCACATGCTATCTCACAGCTAACTCCACTGAAACCATAAACCAAGCAAGGTAGATAGGATGTAACAATATAAGCAATAACTGAGAAATTGCACAGCATTCATTCAAAGCAGTTTTGCAGCAGCCAAAATAAAATGGTGCAGAGGGTAGCTGGGGCAATAAAGAGCTCAGAAAACATGTTATGACTTGAAAGGCATTTTGAAAAGGCAAGCTTATCTTTCCCTCAGCTGGTGACAAACAGTCTTGCCAGATGTGTTTTAACACGTCGCAGTTTGCCTTTGGTACTTAGCTTTCCAGGGATTTATTCCCTCATCTTGTAGGTACCTTAAGATCCTAGACCAATGTACTGTTCTCATCAGTGATGAACACGGGAGGCATGAAGGTGAACCTTTGCCATTTCATCTGCAGCAGTCTTCTCTCATTTCTTAGAAACACGATGCATTACTCACTACCCCTTTGTCCATTACAACCAAAAGGAGACAGCAAACTCCTTGGCCAAACGACACTGATGGAGGAACGTGAAAAGTCAATTTACACTTTTTTCTTTTCTTAATGTTTACTGAAAGTATACATACCGACTGAAATTTGGCACGATGCATCTATCTATCCTAAACTGATTCATAAGAGATATGGTTTAGTGATGGTTTTTGTCAGTGTTAGGTTGATGGTTGGACTAGCTGATCTGAAAGGTCCCTTCCAACCTAGGCAATTCTATGATTCTATAAACCAATAAAAACCTTTGAAACTTATTTTAAAAATTCAGAGAGATGCTAAGCAAGTAGTGTACACCTATCAGTTTCAGAGCAGACACTAAACAACCCCAAACAAACCAGCACAGGCACTACAGAAAAACACATACGCTCTTCCAACCCGGTACGTAACACAGAAGGACTGGATTTCAGAGAAGAAGAGAAGCAGAGTTGCAGCTGCTCATCCGAAGGGACTCCAAGGGGGATCCAGGCCAAGGCTGCCCCAGACATGCCGAGCACTGCAGCATCTCTCCAGCACCAGGGTGTTCCTGCACTCCCCCATGCACAGCACCTTTCCAGCGGTTCACCCAAAACCAACTGAAGTATTTCTCACAAAAGAGCACCTAAGCAAGAAGCTGGACTACGCAAGCCATCCTGGACCACCTCCCCAGGTCGAGATGCCAACAATTAAGTGGGCATTAGATAGGAAAATCCAACCCAGCCCAACAGAAATCAGTAAGCAAGGCTTTAGAGATGTCTCTTAGTGTGATCAGTCCCTTAATATACATACGTCTCCAGTCTGATCACAGTATTTGTTAATTTAATTGCACAGCAATTAAACAATCCTCAGGGGCCTGCGCTGTCTAAACCCGAGCAGACAACTTTTAAGACCAGAGAGATGCGTCAGATAAAAGTGCTGATCCCTGCAAACACAAGATGTGCTCAAACTTTTATTTTTACATTATTATGCAAAAAGCTATGCAAGTACTCTCGCAATAGACTTTTTCAATTTGCTCGTTCCAGACCTATTTCTGTGCATAATTTCAGGCTTTGATAAAGGCAGGCGCCGTCACAAGCATGTGTTCTGTGGTACATATAGGAAATAGTCACTTCCTTCTAAGGAACTAAAGTAGCTATTGTTTCCAAGACTCAGCTGACTGGAATTAGTTCAGAGGGAAACACCACAAAAAAAGATGCTTAACGATGTATTAATACTATATAAACATGTAACACTGAAAATATTACAAAGATATAACACTGATTTATGCAAAGCTATGAGTATTTCTCAGTTATGGAAAGGTAAGAAGGACAATGAAGAAAAAGATGGTTCGCGGCCATCGCCGACTCCTTAAATTCAATGCAAATATTTGTGTAATTAAAGTAAATTTGTTCATCTACTCCCCGCTGTACAATCATACCATTCGCTCTAAACAAACTTACGCTCCTCGAGGCTGAAGCTCAGTCACGCCGCGGTAGCTGACAGTGATAGATTTTATGCAGCCTGAGTTTGCCATGAAGATTGAGCCCACCAGAAGAAAATTCCAACATACCCACATTGAGGCCTACTTCCCTTTATACACCTTTTAACATCGGAATCTCTCAGTGAAAGCTAACAGGTTTGAACATCTAGGTCATAAAATAAGTAACAATAAAAAGGAAATAGCAAATACAAGATCAGCCCTCAACTACGTGGTCTACAAACCCCGCCTGAGCAGCCTGCTGGGCAGTCACTGAGGAGGTAAGCTGGTATGAACCTCACATTTTTTCATGTTCAGTTACACGTCGGTATTCACCAGGACTCGTAAGTATTGTCAGTTATTTTGAACGTATGTTTCTTATTTAAAAAGGCACTCAACCGCCTTTATGAGCTACTAACACTACCACTAACCATGTTATTTTCTGCACCTTACTCAAATATCTTTATACTTCCTGCCACCTGGATTTAAGCAGACTTCCCTTTAGATTATGAAGCATTTCTATTTTTCAGCATGAACGATCAGGTTTTTTTAATAACCTAAGGAACACAGATGCTTCTTTGTAACTGGTCCCATGACTCGGTTTTTCTGATGCATGTCGTTTAATGCTTCCCTTGCTGCTCTTCACATCACACCAGAAACAGGACATGCTACCAAAGAAAACTTCGAAGTGAAAAAACTAAAGGTACTCTTTGTACACCAAATATATTCACTAACCCACATCGCAGAGGAAGAGGTTTGTCAGTCACTTTTGTGGACACTGATGACATTAGAGGAATCACAGAAGGCCCCATTTTCTGCACTCAGCACTGAGACAGACAGAGCTGCATCAAAAAGCATCAAATAAACAGCTCTCTGAAGATGACCACAGTACAGAAATGTCATTATCTTTATTCTACTTTGATTTTTATGGCCATTCTTCCACCGGACTCGCAAAAGGTGCAGTGTACAGGCCACTCCACTTCTCAGGACGAGGTACCAGAAAGCTCTTCCTCTTCCCTGGACCTGCCTGGGCAGAATTTTTACTTACATGTGTAAGAAAATGATCTGTCTGGAGCGTTTCAAACCCTCAGAAGAGACGGCTACGAGAGGATCTGGGCTGGGAACAAAGCTATTAGCCCCACTTATGCCACAGTCAATTAAGTAATATTTAACACAGGAGAAAGCAAGAAGCTAATGAAAGGCAGCACTAATGCAAAGCCTCAGCTGCTCTGTGCTTGTAATCACACAAGAAAAAGCCCACAGCTTGGCTCGTGTTCTACGGCTCCAGGCCCTTTATTTTTCATGACACAGCAGGTACAGCGGGGACACTCTTACTCTGGGCCTTGCCACCTTGGAGGCCACCACTAGTCTGCTCTTTTACCAATTGCTGCGAGGTCCTTCCCCAAACCCTCTTTTGTGTATTGTTTCTATTTCCGACTTTGTCTTTTCCAGCGATTCACACGCTCAAAGAATTAACAATAGCAACTCTAGATCCACTCGAAAGTGGGCGGAATAATGAGCTCCCTTCAAAGATATTAACACACATATGACAAGCAGTAAGTGACCGAGCATCAGTGACTGAAAGAGCTGTCTGTCATCAATGAACTGCACGCTGCCTGTCAGTTGGGCTGGGTTTTCAGTCTTGGGCACCAACAAGCTTTTTAGCATTCCTCAAAATTCCCCTACTATGTTCCACCCTACATCACTTAGCATTAGATACTAACACCGCAAGAGTGGCCAGAGGCCAAGCTGTCAGAAGACCACAGCATTCGATGGTCTTTCAGCCTCATTGATGACAGGCTGCGCCCAAAAAGACGTTTGTGATGTTAAAAGATACCTCAAAACTCCTTAGACCATCATTTCATCTGAAAATGTGTCAGAAAAGTAGATGGATGCATGCAGTCAAGCACAGCAGCCCTTCATTTAGGGGAAAAGGTTTTTTAACTATACAAGTCCACTGTCCTCAGGTAAGAGTCACTAAGAAGTGAGAACACGCTGCTGGTTTGGTAAGCCCAGTCTTTCTGAGTAGCGAAATACATGTTTCACAGCACAGGCACTCAACACTCCTCTCGTTTAGCATTACATTATCAACCGAAATGAATTTTTATTTTTTTCCAACTAGAAACACTGAATTGCTCCTTTCACTCCTCCAACGTGCTTCTGTACAAAACAACTTCTTAAATGCAAGCCAGCAATGAGATACTTAACACTGAACTCTACACACAAGAAAGTGTGAATTTTTTAATATGCTTTTTCCTGCAAATATTGATTGCCAAAAATGTGAAGCGCTCATCCTGGCACACGAGCAGCAGATTCTCCGAAAGAAGGAAGAGGCAATTTTCTCAAGTTATGAGAGAAATGCACAGACATTTCGTGCAGGACTTTTTTTTAACCCTTTCTGCATCAAAGGCTCTTGAAACAGAGGGCTACGGCCTGAACACAACAAAGCACCACTCGTTTAACATCTCTGTTATTTTATCATCTCGGTTTTTATAAAGGAACCCTCTCACCATAGATCTGACAGCAGCTTCCTTTTTGGGACCAACAAACTTCTTAACTGCAAATGCAAAACACTGTGCAAAGAGTCAAACAGCATCAAAGGAATATCCCTTCCTTTATTTCACACTCAGGAGAACACCCTTTAACAAAAATAACTTCTCAGTTTGGAATATCTAGGAAAAAATCTGTTCTACTTTTAATAGCCTATGGTACCAGCCACTCCCACCTTGAGCCTGCTGTGCAGCACATCCATAAAAACTAGGCACAAAGTGGAAGAAGCTATTCCATAGGGTACAAACCCACCTAATAGCAGATGAAAAACTCACTGCTTTCACGATGAAGAAGATTTGTCTTCCAAATGAAAGAGAGAATGAGATATTAGAAGTGAAGGTCAGGGAGAATGCAATGGGATCAATGTCTTTCTTGCAGGTTTGGCTTTCCCTCAAACTTTGAACTGGCACTGGGAAACACCACGGGGATTAAAGCATCTGTACAAAGCGCTGAAAAGCAAACACAACACATCAAACTAGGGAAAGTTCTAATGCTGTTACACTACCTCATTCCTTCCATGCTAGCGTTTACTTTGCAGAAGGATGATGCAGCTCCAATTTTCCCCAGAAGACTGGAAAATGAACAGAGTACGTCTGCACAGAAAAGTGATGGTTAACTAACTCCTGTCCCTTACCTCTCATCCTTACAGAGGGCCATCACTTCCCTTCCAGTGTTTTAACCTCAAAATTAATGGGTCAGCTTTGGATACAGACCAGAAACTAAAATGAAAATGGCCTCTGACAGGTAATTCAGCACTCTGTAGCAAGGATATGAGCTAAGCACCAGGCAGCCTCCAGTACCCTCCCAGTTCCTCTACTGAGCTGAGGAGGACACCTAAAATTTATTGTTAAGGAGCTCGTGGCGCTCCATTTACTTCACAAGAAGCCTTGGGGAGCGCGCTTAAGAGTCCCAGCAATACAGGGTGAACATACAACCATCAAGGAAGAACACAGTAGGTCTGGTGAAAAGCTGTACTGAGAAACCACCATCTGAAACGAGGTGACAACCATTTGGCGCATCCTGCACTACAAACACATCCTCAATGCATCAGTGAAATACAACGTACACTCGCTTGTGATGGTACCAGTGGAGGAATTGGAAAGGAATAAATCTTACTATCTCCTATCTACCAGGAGAGGCTGCCCAAAATGATGAGGGGAAAAAGCGATGGCAGAATTTCCATACCAACACATACAACAGAAATTAACCTTCTGCAAAAAGCATAACTAAATCAGAAGTCAAAGCAATAATCATGCTTTCAGTTCTTTCCATGTCATTTTTATTTAACAACCACAGTACCTCCTTTCCAGAGACATCTTTCACACAGTAATTCTTCTTGAGCTGAGATCAACAGCTCCTGTCCTTGCCACCAAAGCACGCTGCTGTTTTAAATAAAGTTGTTCTTCTGTACAGGACAGAGTGTGCATTTTAAGCTTAGACACTTATCTTGAGATACACAAATGTTGGTTGAACAACTACATTCAGCATCAGAGCAACATTTAATAGATACAATGAACAATGGAAGCACTGCAGGAAAAGGAGGAAGAATTTTTGCAGCTACTTCCTCTAAAATACTATTGATTTTGTAACATCACCTGAAAATTAGCAAACATCCAAGACCATTGCCTGGGAAGCACTGAATCAATGCCCAGCACCTTCATAGCAGGTAGTTTACAGCCCTCTGGCTAGCTGGTCTAGAGAAAGGAACAGTCCTGTGCTGTTTGCAGCCCGTCTATGTAATAAGCAAAATCTTTGAAGGATTCCAAAACAGTCTATGCCACAGATGACACACATTTCATCAGCGCAATGTACTGATCAGCTGAACACATCCTGAAATTCGGGGTTTAATTTTTGCTGCTCACATGACGCTGTAAGCAGGAACTATTCTTACCTACTTTAAAACCTTTCAACTTGTACTTCAAACTACAAGTTTAAACTAACTTAACTAACAAGTTTAACTACCATCGTTTAAAATGCTATAAGGCTGCAGCCCAACCACTGTAATTGACATCAGCCTCTTACTTCCAGTAAGAGATAATACATTTGCTTTGACCTCCCTGAATCCTAGAGAGCGTGTATACCTGTGTAACAGCTTCCTTCAAATATACACAGCCCTACAAAATTGTCTGAGGAGTATTTTTTCCTAACTCTAAAGGAGATCAAAGCCAATGCATCATACCTACTTCTTGTCACAGAACAAACTCAGTGTGGCTTACGATGCTCAGTAACTTTTTAAACCTGACTGTGTAACAGCACTTGTGCTCTTTACCCTCTGAACATATATGAAGTCCTGGAAAATGAGCTATTTGTCACAAAATTGTTTTAGAAATAAGAACAGTATGTTCAATCCTCCTCAAAAAGCACTGGTGCCACAAAGGCCTGGACCTTCGTCAGGGGAATCCTCAGAGGTCTGACACTTGAAGAAACATTTTCTGTCCTATCCACGAAAGAACAAAGCACATTTACTAAAAAACAGTATAACGTACCAACTGGGCCTAACCACGCAATGGGGAAGTGCTCCATACAATTACTGTTCACCTGTTCCAGCTTTGAGTATAGCACCTTAAATGTCCACATAAATATGCTGTTTCCACTTCTCCATACAGTTTCCCATGTTTTGCAGGGCACTGCACACTTCATAGTCACACCATCTTTCTCTGTCACCAAATCAAAAGCCGTAAATTTAATGCACATTAAAAAAAAAAAACCAAGCTTCCCAGGTATCACCACTAACCCCTTGTTCTGTGCACAACAGGCTTAAAAGCCATTTGAACATTCAAGTGGTTTTGGAAGTTGTATTTTGTGTTTCAATCCAACAGTGCCAGTAATGGAGATCATAAGTTTTACAAATTAAATATTTCATTTAATTAGACGATTATGACTTTTCCAGACACTTTTTATAAAGAGACATTGTAGTCTACAAATATTTTTAGCCTGCCACTAACTCCACAGCAACTCACTGATATTCCAGCAAAGCGTAACTGTTAGACCATTCATAAGAAAGCTTCTAAGGCCATGACTACTGTATCCTTAGTGTCCGTTACTTCCCAATTAACATGTGACACCTCAATGTGGAAAGTCTCACATAACATGTTCTTGATGACTAGTTATTTCACCTATACTAATTTCCTGATCACATGCCTCTAACACAAGTGAGAATAACAGCCCAACACATCCAATTGCCTTCTGCCTACAAAGGCTTTGAACCAAGGAAAATATATTTTAGTCAAAAGGTATACAACATAAATAATCTGAAAGCTGAATTATGACTGAACTCAGCTTTCCTCTGTATCAGCTTCACGATGAAGAATATATAGCTGGCTATGGTAGTTGACTGTAGTGCAATGGGAAGAAATTCCCTGTTATACATACCTGGGATCTCAACACCACAGTAACACTAAATGGGAAAGCGAGTACCAAGCGTGAGCCTCCCTCATCCCCCTTTTCAACTCCTGGCTCCCCTAACGCGTTCTGGTCCTCCTCCCACAGCCTCTCCCCTTCGGCCTACACCCCACAGGCATCTTCCTCCTCCTTCCGATTCCTGCTTCCACCTTCCCCTTTCCACATCCCCTTTCCCGGGCGACTGAGACACCCGGCAGCTTCTGGGCCTGGCGCAGCCTCCCCTGCGGGGAGGGGGCTGGAGGCAGCTCCCAGCGCCCCCGGCCCCCCGGAGGAGCAGGACCCGACCGGGAAGCGGGTGACAGCCAGCACGGAGGGATGAGGGGAGCCAGCCCAGGCCGGGACCCCCCGCTCGGCGGCGGGTGCCGGGTCCGCTCACCTCGTCCTCCTTGTGGTTGCGGATTCCGCGCACCAGGTCCTGCAGGTTCTTGTCAAACATGCGGTCGATGCTGCCCTTCACCATCTTCAGCGCCATGGCG
>VYZM01001174.1:53752-138221 GCA_013398915.1 Dromas ardeola | reverse complement strand
CCTGTATTGATAATGAGGACTGTAAATTTGGAAATACCTTCTTTATAATGTGTGCATCAAGCCGACAACAGCCGTATTGAGAAAATCCAATGGTTAGACAGAAATTATTAAGTGGTCTAAATACTGTTTAAATTATAAACCATTAAGCTTACAATGTCCAGGTTAGGCACCTCTAGTGTGCAGTCAACATATGGCCCCAAATTCATGCTGGTTTACAGTAAAGTAAGAGATGGCTATTATTCTGTGTGTACTAAAATGAACAAGAGACTTCACTGGTGCAGGATGAGTCCCAGTAGGAGTGAAAAAGCAGTGATTTTAAATGTACTGCACTAGTTTTGGGCTTCGGAAGAATCTGCTTCTTTTGTTTTGGGAGCTTCTCTGTTGTCCTGTAATATTGTACTATTGTTAGAGAGCCTTCAAATGGCACATTAAAGCTTCTATTTTAAAAAAATTAGATTAACAAGAAAAAAAGTCATTTAGAAAACTCTTTATGTGTCTGCCCGAGCAAATCAATCTGGCTGTGAGGTTTCACTTTCAAAGTTCCCTTGAGAGCAAAAAGCTGGAATTCAGCTTACCTGCCCTTGAGCATGTATACAAAGCTGTCTCTGTTGAAGTTAGGTACCTAGGCTGCCACTACAGCCAGCGGAGATTGAGTCAACATAGCCAAAATTAATAGCTCTACAGACTCAGTGCTGTAACAGGTAGAATATCTGTCTGTCTAACTCCCAGATAAAGTCCAAGCACGGTTCAAGAATCAGCATGGGTCAGAGACCATTCCCAATAGGCAATTTTAATGCAGTTTGGAGGCTGAGAGGGTCACCAACTAGTCTCAGAGCTAGAGAACAGTCCCTGGCACAGATTTATTTACTACACTTATATATGTATATGTATGTGTATACACATATACATACTTATATATGTATGTACAGAGAGAGGGACAAGGATAGAGTCTATGTATGTGTATAAATGTAAATACATAAACATACAGCACATAAAGCCTCAGAGCGTAGACAGATGAGGCCTTAACTCTGGCACTTCCATTTAAAAAATTCTCTTTACTTTGTCTTTCTTACAAACCAAATGTGTGACAGCATAATTTATTTGGCAGCTTTTATGCTCGTTTTTGTGTGTTTACCATTTTTATGTGCCGTGCCTTTCTTCTGGGCTTACCGTGCAAGTTCAAAATCTGAAAATTCCTGTTTATTTAATATATTAGGAAACTTTATGTTTCTAAACCCAAACTAGCTGTTTGAGAAGAGAAAATTACTGCAAATGGAGCTAGCATACAGTTCACAAGTCTATCAACTAAATTATTGGTGCTTTCTCCAGACTCTTCTTTCCAGGCTGGCTGGTATCCCAGCAGGCTCCTTTATGAGAAACCTGTATACCTGCAAGAATCTTGGGTGATGGGCAAATCAATGGTAATTCCTGAAATTTGCCTGGATATTTAAGAATTTACTCATCTGGAAGAGGTGTAATGCCAAATGAGTTTCCCTTGACGTATCGAAGCTCATAGAAATTTATCTTACTGGAAAAATAAACTGTTTTTGAGTAGAACCATTGCTTCCTAAAATAAGCCACTAACTATTATGTTGCAGCTGAATGACACAATCATGTACAACTACCAAAGCATTGAAAAAAGTGTCAAGGATCTCAGAAGAAAATAAG
The DNA here is from genome assembly GCA_013398915.1 of Dromas ardeola. NCBI lineage: Eukaryota > Metazoa > Chordata > Aves > Charadriiformes > Dromadidae > Dromas > Dromas ardeola. Next base: position 136,553 of record VYZM01001174.1, on the reverse strand, counting down.
ACATTTATCAGCCTTGGAGGTTCACGGATACGGGTGAGGAGAGTGATTAGTAAAATGATGAAAGTGTAAAATGCCCCCTGTAAATAACTATAAAAATAGTTGGTGTGAATATTTAATATGGGTTTGGGGGGGGGGTGTCTTTGTTTCTTTGTTTACAGAATCTTACATAACCTTATTTAAAGTTTTACTTAATTACTCAGGAAATTTAAAAAAAAGGTAAAATTACACCTGGATTTACAAAAAAAAAAAAGAGTAAGGAAAATAATCTAAGTAGATAAATCAATATCTTCATTAAAAAGTCAAATTTTTTTACTTCTGTAAGACAGACATCTGTGTCAAAGATCTCTGTAATCAATGAAGCAGTGCAAGCGTTTCCAGAATGTATCTTGTCTTAAGTGGTTCGAGTGGGTTAAATCATGCCCCATTGATATCTTTTTCAGGCTAATCACTACAGGACATCTATATGATTAGCTTTGACCAGACATCAGACTTCAACATATGAAAACTTTGTTAAAAAATAATCACACCATTCATACCTAAATATGGTTATGTTATTCTCTGATGTAAAAAAGAAAAATACCATCTGTTTTGTATAACTCTGATCAATAATAGGCCCTTGTTCTTTTAGAAATGGAGTGAAAACTAATATGAAGAAACATTTGCAGTGCAACTGTAACTTATTTCGAGTAAGGTAGTTTGGGGCTTGGTGTGCAGATCTAGTGAATACAAAGAAGCTATTGAATAGTGAGACAATGGCAACTTCTTGAGATGACATAAAATAACAGAGAGCCCACCTTTGTCTATAATTTAATTCCCAGATGTACTGTCATGTAGCAGCATTAGGGCATAATGAATCTGCTCTGTTATTTGCTTCGCTGCGGGCTCTGAGCCAGGGAGTCATTCTGCCCGAGAGACAAAAGACACTCTGTCTGCGCAGAGATCCCTGCATCTTCCCGGCACGTTTCCTCATGCATTTTGTGAACTGTCTTTCCCCTCCCCTCTCCCTCTGTTATGTTAGCTGTGAACTGCAGTGAAAATCTGTCTGTGACAGACACTTTTGGTACTTGGTCAGCTGTCAGACAAGCATGAGGTGAAAGACTTCAAATATGGCATCGGGCTCACAAACACACATACACGCACTCACACATAGAGAGAAACAGCCATCACTGGCTACTGCTCAGGTCCAAGCAGGAAAACAAAAGCAAAACACACCAAAAAAGCCTCAAGGAAGAGAGTGTTCCTATATAAGTCTGAGAACTTGCAAACAAAGGAGGCACGTTTAATGGTTTCATTAAAATCAAACATGTAAGATCTAAATTCAAACGGATGTTTCCTAATCTCTAACTGCAGGTTAGTAACATCTTCATTCTATACCCAGAACTCATCTGTGTCAGTATTTACTGGAGGAGGTCTCCACTTTGGAAGATGTTTCCATTAATGCCGATGTCAAGACAAATATAAGGGAAAAAGACTCGATGAGAAACCTGTGAATGGATGAACGGACTAGGCTGGCTCACAGACTATGAATTTAAATCATCCCATGGCAATCCACCTTCATTCAAGTACTTACTTGACACCTGGCAATGCATTTTCATAAGTCTAGCACAGTTAGGATGCTGTAACCTTACCAGGTACATTGCAGTGAAGTCACAGTGTTTATCCAACATGCTGGGGCTCCAAGCGAAATGTCCTCTTTGGGTCTTGTACCATAACAAAGAGGTGCTGTCTTCTCTTACAGCACCAGCTGAATCCTGCCTGTAAACACAATGCAGCATGCGTAGAAATCAAAGGAAGCTTCTCAGCTGGATCCAGTCTGAGATCAGGTCTTGAAAAGCCTTGTTTGTTCAAGATATGACCAAATAAAGCATCTGGGCTGGAATATACAAATGCCGCAAGAAACTCCTTATGACTCTGAGAGATATCTTTTAGATCCACTAGGCTGCATGACTCTTTTAGTGTAATCTGTAAATCTAAACAAACAATATGGCCCACATGAATATCTCCAATATCCCAAGGTATTACTAATGTCTCTGGATGCCTGCGGACAACTGAATCTTACTGCCGGCGATTACAGCAAGAGTCAGGACATGCAGGTCAAGTGTAGACACCTACAATTAGGTGTGTGAAATTGAATCCTTCCATGGGCTTACTCTTAGTCACTGGAGAGATATAGGCACCTGTGGAGGGCTGTTCACCCTTTTCTAAGATTGAGAAAAGACATGGCAAAGATAAATTAGATGAAAGTGTCTGACTTTTTATCTTCATTGATTATGGATTGGGTACTAAAGTGGACTAAATCCCTAACATTTAGGCAGCTGAGTCTCCATTTCTTTCCCTGAGCTTAGCTATTCTTGTCTGTGTAAGATGCCCTGGCATATCTAAGACAGCCATCCAGGGCTGTCAGATATTACAAAACATCAATGGGAAGCTCAAACTTTCTGAACCAGTAGCTAACGTTAAGGCAGAATACCTTACAGCATCTCAAGACGATGCCCGGCACTGAAGCTGAGGTAACTGAATTCAACATCTGAAGGAGAGTGACTGAAGTAGACAGTGGGCTATATTTAGGTGCACAAACTTTGGTGTTTAGTGTCATTTTAGAAGCCATGCAGATATGACTTTCCCAGACAACTTCTGGGAAATCCTCAGTTTTGAAGCATAGCTGAGGCCAGGCAAGATAACTCACAGTGCCTGAAATGATAAGGATGTGATTCATTTGCCTACACATAGACATTTAGGGTTATTTTAAGTACTTCAGGATGTCCTACCAAGCCCCCATCTGACACTCCAGAAGGACAGTCTCCCATGAGTGCTGTGTAATACCTGTCACTACCATGCATACGTCTCAAATATGCTACAGCAAAATTGGCAACACACAGCCATGTTTCAGCAACAAAATCCCCTCTTGTATGTCTGCACTTCAAAATTCCCTGAGCATATGGAGATCCAACCTTGCAATTTGTCACCCACATAGCACAGAACTGCAAGTATCAGCCAGCTAAGGCACAGAGCAATATAGTGCAGTATGGTGTGTAAGCCAGGGGAGGTAACCTTCATCCCCAGGCAGTGATCATGGCTCCATGAATGAAGATACTTGTTCCTTCTTGAAAATAACCCAAGATTGCTCAGATTTCTCTACATTTACTACTGAGGACATACCCGAAGAGGATGCTCAAAACCCTTCTGGTGGATGTACAGCACACAAGTTAAGATCTGCATCATGCAGATCTCTCTTAATGACAGTTTTTATAAGAGAAGGAGAAAGGAAAGGCTGGCATTGTGTGCAGAAATTATGTTCCATTTTTGACTGAGCCACAAACTTCCTGCATTTGACAAGCAACTGTTTTCCTCTTGTTTCCTCCGATCTTATCCTGCAATTATTATTACTTAACCTTTATGGAGATAACTTGGGTGGACACATTCATTGATGCTTATCAAATATGTCCAGAAATATCTTTACCAGCGAAATGTTTAAAATCCTCAGGGCTTCTTGCCAGAAAGATAATAATCACAGTTATCTCCTGACAATGCCGAGCTTTTTCACTTTTCTTCAACTTCTTTGGTCCTTCTTTTTTTCTTTCTGATGAGCACCAAAAAGCCCCCCTTAACCTCCACAAATTCAACCTTCATCTAACGACAAGCCGTTCACTTTTTCTTCCACATTTTGTCACTTTGCATTCTCTTCCCAATGCCCTGACTCTGACTGGATTCTGCCTTTTCTTAATCTGTCTTCACAAGAGTGACTTTCCCCATCATGAGAAACCTTAGAAAGTCACACACAAGCCAGAGAGAAGCTACAGAAATTTCACAGAATCACAGAATCACAGGTTTGGAAGGGACCTCTGGAGATCATCTAGTCCAACCCCCTGCCAGAGCAGGGTCACCCACAGCAGGTTGCACAGGAACGCGTCCAGACAGGGTTTGAATGTCTCCAGAGATGGAGACTCCACCACCTCCCTGGGCAGCCTGTGCCAGTGCTCTGCCACCCTCAAACCAAAGAAGTTCCTCCTCGTGTTTAGGTGAAATTTCCTCTAAAGAGAAGAAAAGAACAGGAAAGACACTCTCCAGGGGTGTGCACCAGCTTTGAATATGCTATTGCCTTCCTTAACCCATTTCCCTCAGCTTCTGCTACACTTGTTTATACTAACAATGAGGTTATCTTTTAGTATGTCTTTCATTAATTAGTTAAATAAAAATAATTATAAAAAATAGGAAGAATGAAAGAGATATGAAACTTCAATATGTCCTTCATAAGATGAACAGGTACTTCTAGGACACAGTATGATTTTGTTTAGATGTTAAATTTGGGATGAAATGAAACATGTCCCAAAGATGCCTGTTAATTTCCAAAGTCTATGGAAGGAGCCTTGCTCAAATGCAGATGTCTGTGTTTAATTAAATTAATTCCATTTCAGGTACCTAAATGGAGAATGTGGTTTTAATGGTCTTCATAATATTTTTTTCTTCAGAACTCTTCATCATCTTTCCTTGTAAACCTTGTTTTTAAGTGGATTCAAAGGGACTATGACTATATAAGCAACTAAGGCAGAAGATGCCACAGCTGTGATGTTGTGTAGACTGCAAATACTTACTTAAAAAGAAACAAAATGCATGATTCAGTGGCATTGTCTGTATTTCTTTCTTATATCATAAACACACTTGACTCAGTTTTGGCACCACAGTTCTTCAGATGTGCAAGTTGATAGTAAAGTATCCTGTATTGCATATGTCTATTAACATAGAATACCTGAAAAAAAGAGTTTCAGCTTTTATTACCTTTATATGCATAGGATTTAGTGTGGTGATGGAGACAATATCACTTCAGAAGCCATTTGGAATCATGTCGAGGTACTTGACAGCACAGTGTATTTTTAACCCGTAGAAGGAAAATAAATTACTCCCAGAGATTTTGAGGTTTCTCAATAAAACTGGAAGTCCATTATTCTTAGAAATAATTATTAACGTCTCCAACTGTGCTAAATTTGTGCCTGAACATTTCCTGTTCATAGTATTAAGACAAGGCCTTTTTGTGGGAGGCAGTTCAAAAAGATTTTGGGCTTTTCTCTTGCTGTGAAAGGCCACAAGGTGTAATTCTGCTCTGCCATTAACAGCCTACGTGTGTTCATAGAGATGTTGAAAAGGTCCGCAGAAGCTCTTTTGGCTCTTGGAGCCCTCTTTTTCTCCTACTCATTGATGAAGAATGTAATAAAGATCAAATAGATGTTGGGATTCAGGTTTGAGTAGACACCCTGGTTTTGGCCATAAGAGGAGATGTGACCCTTTAGGTCTCAGGTCCTTTCATGTGATAATGTGTACACCACCACAGACAGTGAAACAATGGCTGAATTTCCAACCAAGTTGTCTTGAATCAGTCCAAAATATTTTTCTGATTTGCAGTGTTTAGGGATCCTTTTTTCTGGAGCAAAATGCATTGGCACTGTGAACACACAGCTCTCCTTGCACAGTGGATTTTGTTCTCTACTCTGATTCATGGAGAGAGAAATAAACACATACAGGAATATAGAAAACAAGAAATACAGTTTTGCAACAGAATTTTCTTCCACTTACATTCCTTGATAGAATTAATTTTTAATTCCAAGTCTACTTTCTTAATAAAGTACTTTGCTAGTCTTAAACACAAGGTTTTGCTATTTCTATAACAGATTCTTGCTTTAGACCACCTCAGGGTTGGATCAGGCTAGACTGTACCTAAAAAATCCCTTTGGGAAGAAGGGAAATGAGAGCTCCACTAGTCCAGTGAAGATACTGAATTTTGGAACACATATTTGAGCACACACCACCACCATCATTTCCTTAAACAATCCCTGTTCAACAAAGGGTAAGAAATGTATACCAGACATTTATAAAAATCCACAGGATGCTCATTTTTTATAATCTTTTACAGGCCAAGATATTTCCTTCCATGACATCTAACATGTTCTTCTTGACATTTTTGAATCAGAATTGATAACAGCAGGTATGCTGGGAATAAACTGTACCAAAGATCTAAATGAGGTCTTATAGAAAAGCATGCTATGGCGCAAGGATATTGTTACACAACCTTGTTATACAGCTAAAATAGTGGCATGCAACGTCTTACACTAACCATGGAAGCACTTCTTCCAGATAAACTACGGAAATTTAATTTCCTTTGTAGTTGCATCTTCCTGTGTGATTGCCTAATAGGATCCTTTAATAGGTCCTTGAAATATAATCCTTCTATATAAATGCATTGTTGCTAAATGCATTTGCTATGGCAGAAGACTGAAGTTCCTAAATAAAGAAGTTGTTTAACCTTCTTCTAAGACATGCTTGCTTAGAGTTACTGCCTTTAGTACTCTGGGAAGAGCTACAAAAGAGCCTGGTTTTTTTTTCTCTGCATGAAGTCAGGGATAATGGAGAGTGAAGAAAAACCCACTGACTCTTGAAAGAACCATTATCATCTTTAGGATGGGAGCACTGTACCTCCATAATTGACTTTGCAACCAGTCTGTTCCTAGAGATACTAAGTGGAGCCTTCAGGTTGCTATTTTCCAAGGATTGTGCTTAATGGCACAGTATTTCCATCAGTTTACTGGTAAAACTGTGGCCTTGGGAAACACAAAAGTGAGGTAGAAATAGAAGCTGAGGCATCAAATTTCGTATGGGATTATCAATATAGTCTGGAATCTTGATAATGGACTCAAAATATTTATCAAGCATGTGATCTGAGGTTATGCTGCTCACAAAAGAATTACCTCCTTGAGATAAATGTAGATGATACATAGAAAAGAGCACACTTTTGTCCGGGGTAATAAAAAAATTATATGCTCAAATAAATGAGAACTCTTTCATCATATGGAGCATGAGAAAAGAATGTGACCGATTATGTCTAAAATACCAGTGGGAAAGCTGCCAGAAAGCCTCTTTAAAAGCAATATATTTATTGACTGTTCCATTTGCGTAACAGGCATGAAACTCCAGATGAGTGTTTGGGCTTTCAGTTTGTGGTGGGAAGAAAATGAGACAGTTCTCCCCATTTATAATGCAGGACTGCTGAACAGAAGTCATTGCATGTTTGGGAAGGTGAAATTTCTCTCTCAAATATTTTGACATTTCTAATTCAGGTGTCTGTTTTAATCAGTGAACAGTGATGTCACCCAAGGCTGGTCTCTAAGTAGGATGAACTTGGAGGTTACCTGCACCTTTAAAGACTAAAAATTAATTTTTAGATGGATAAACTTAACTGAGATGAATCCTAATCTATGATAGCAATTATTTTTTTCTCCACTGGGAAAAATCCAATTCCTTCTACATCTAATTCTCATTTCAGTCTTTCTGCAATCATGAAATGTAACAAAACCAGAAACTTCTGGAAATTTGGAGACTACTTCTCACATACAGGAGTGGCTTAGCAGTGGGGTTTCAGAGGCTTTTATGGCATCTAAACTAGGTCAGCCTCTCTTTGTGGCCAATAGGAACAGAACAATACTTTCACAAGCTAATTTACCTAAGATAGATGTCTAAGATAAGAAAAGAGAAAGTGTCTCTCTGTTGACTGTTGAGAGACTCTAGACATCTATTTTGTGCTCAGTATGCATCATCTGGACACCTAAAGACTGGTGAGAGGAATCTGCAGTATGATTTTTTAATATAATTTAGTTTGTGCTTTTTATTCTTACTGTGATAGATTCTGGGACCCAGTTCTGTTCTAAGAAATCATTTTATAAGATTCTGTATGAATAAGAACAAATGCAAGCTTTTCCTCCTAACAGGTATATAACTAGATACCAGGCAAGATAAAAGAGGGGTAAAGATAAACAGGAATAATAAATGGAGATAATAAGGACAAAATAAAATGGTTTTGACCTATTTGTAAGACCATATCCACAGACTAGAGCTAAATAACTGCAATGAAGTATTTTGTAGGCATCAAAACAAAGAAGATCCAGAGATAGTTCTGCAAATGTTTGCCAATCACTTTCCCATAACAAAACTAAAGATCCTGAAAATTTACCAACTAAAAGGTGAAAGTCATCACCAGGGGCCGAGGAATTCATGGTCAGAATCTGAGGAGTGGGTGAAAGACAAATGCCAAGGGACAGAGAGGGGTTCTACATATCTGAAAAATGGAAACAAGTAGCTTATGACTGATGAGATGGAGCGGGCATGCAAATTTTAAGAAAGATAAGAAATTGTATTTATATTAGCAATGCCGGGCATACAGACATGTTATAAATGCCTGAGACTTAATGTGATTTACTAGAGGAGTGAGGTTTAGATAATCATGTTTTCTGTGTGCATGACCACTTTGCTTCTTCAGTGGATGTGATTTATTTCATCAGCCTTTTCACATCTTCAGTATAGAAGCCTACAGCTGAGTTAGTCGCTCTAGGCTTTACTTAGAGAAAATGAAGTAATACAGACATTTGTAAGCTTTTGTGGCTATAATCTATTTTAAATAAGTAATACAGGATGAAATGATTCACATCCTGGAAGTGTCCGTTTTTCTCCATATGCTATCAAGGAAGATGCGCCTGACTAGCTTCAATGACATCAAAGTTAATTTCCCAAATTTAATGAAAACGACCAGCCAAGCATAAAAAGAAGACATTTTCAGGGTAGGGGAGCCGAGTAGATCAACTTTTACTAAACGTTTAAAATTTACGTGTCTTAGATCTTATTTTAACAGTAAGCCTAGTACTGAATTTTCTGATTGGGGATAATAAGACATTTCAGTTCAGCACAATACTAAAAGGAATTCTGAGAACAAACCAGCACAGAGTAAACTGAGGAGAGCTCACAAAAAATCCCCAGTTGTTTCCTTTCAAGGGTCCAATAGTATGAGACACGTGGGTGATGGGACAGAGTACACCCTCAGAAAGTTTGCATATGATACAAAACCGGGAGGAGTGTCTCAGACACCAGGTGGTTGCCCTGCCATTCAGAGGGACCTCAACAGGATGGAAAAACGGGCCAACTTCATCCTGGGCTGCAGAAGACAGAGCACTGCCAGCAGGTCAACGGAGGTTATCCTTACACTCAGTGCTAACTAGAGTGCTGTGTCCAGTTCTGGACTCCCCAGTACAAGAGAGAAATTAACATATTGGAGCAAGTCCAGAGAAGAGCCACTAAAATGATTAAGGGATTGACGCATCTCTCGTTTGAGGAAAGGCTGAGAGAGCTGAGTCTGTTCATCCTGAAGAAGAAAAGGCTCAGGGTGGATCTTACCAGTATGTACAAATATCTGATGGGAGTGTATAAAGATGATGGAACCAGACTCTTCTCAGTGGTATCCAAGGAAAGGATGAGAGGCAGTGGACACAAATTGAAATACAAGAAATTCTATTTAAACTTGAGAAAAAACTTTTTTACAATGAGAGTGATCAAACACTGGAAGAGCTTACCCAGAGAGGTTGTGGAGTCTCAATCTTTGGAGACTTTCAAAACCCAACTGGACGTAGCCCTGAGCAGCCTGTTCTAAGTGACCCTGCTGTCAGCAGGAAGATAGAATTAGATAATCTCCAGAGGTCCCAGTCCAACAACAACTATTCTGTGATCCTGAGGTCAATATAACTAAGGCCTCCAGCAAGAAAATAAATCTGTGAGATGGGAAATTTTAATTGAAGATAAATGGGATCCAAAGTCCAGAAATAGACTTTGTATAGTAGAAGTGCTTTATGAGAATAGATGTATATTATCATTGGCCTCTAATAAGAGATTGAACTCTAGTGCCAGAGAGGCAATTTCTAAGCCTGTGTTTATGCAATGCATGTTTTTGACAGTCAAGATAAAACCACTTGATATAACCACTTTATATCATCCCTGATACACATTTTAGCAGTTTGTTTTGCTTTAGAATTTTGGGAGGGAGGCGTGGAAGGTGTCAAGTCCCCTGTGTACAGGGAGATGGTGAACCTTCCGCTAGAAAACCTTTAGTAGAAGTCCTTTATAAACAGGTTAAAGCCAACAAACAGGAGAAACTGGACTGCCGTGGCCAGTCTGAGAGCTATGGTATCATATCGTAACCAAAGAGCCCAGTACAGGCTAGGATCTGTGTGGCTGGAGAGTAACCTTGTTGAAAGGGTCATGGGGGTCCTGGTGGATAACAAGATGAACATGAGTCAGCAGTGTATCACTGCAGCAACAAAAGCAAATTGGATCCTGGGCTGCATCCTTAGAAGCTATGAGAGATATAGGCATCATCACACCACTCTACTCACTGCTTGTCAGGCTGCATCTGGAGTATGGTGTCCAGTTCCTGGTATTCACAGATCAAGAAAGATGCAGAAAGCTGGGAGAGGGTCCAAAGGAGGACCACAAAGATGTTCAGTGGGCTGGAGAACCTCCTCTCTGAAGAAAGACTGAAGAAGTTAGGTCTTTTCTCCCTGGAGAAGTGAAGGCTCAGGAGGGACCTCATCACAATATTTCAGGACTTAAAGGGCAGCTACAATGAAGACGGAGACTGTCTCTTCACAAGGAGTCACATAGAGAATACGGGGGCAATAGGTAAAAATTGCACTGGGAGAGGTTTCACCTCAACATAAGAAATAAATTTTTCAAAGCAAGAAAAATCATTCACTGGAATAACCTCCCCAGGGATATGGTGGAGTGCCCATCGCTGGAAGTTTTCAAGATGCGATTGAACGGGGCGATAGATAATCTCATCTAGGTTCACTTTCCCACAGAAGGTTCGGACAGCTGATCTTTGATCCCTTGCAACCTGGACTGTTCTATGATTCTATGATTATATGACAACAAACTACGGGAAAAATTTATAAAGTGTCATGACAGAATCTCTATTCACAGGAATGTTGTTCATAGAATCATACAATCATAGAATGGTTAGAATTGGAAGGGATCTTAAAGATCACCTAGTTCCAACCCCCCTGCCACAGGCAGGGACACCTCCCACTAGACCAGGTTGCCCAAAGCTCCATCCAACCTGGCCTTGAACACCTCCAGGGATGGGGCATCCACAACTTCTCCGGGAAGTTCCAGTGTCTCACCACCCTCACAGTAAAGAATTTGTCCTTAATCTCTTCTCTTTCTTCCCTCTCTCTCTTCTAATCTAAATCTACTCTCTTTTATTTTAAAACCATTACCTCTCATCTTATCACTACACTCACTGATAAAGAGTCCCTCCCGATCTTTCCTGTAGGTCCCCTTTAGGTACTGGAAGGCTCTTACAAGTTCGCCCCAGAGTCTTCTCTTCTCCAGGCTGAACAACCCCAGCTGTCTCAGCCTGTCTTCATAGCAGAGGTGCTCCAGCCCTCTGATCATCTTCGTGGCCTCCTCTGGACCTGCTCCAACAGTTCCATGTTCTTCTTACGTTGCAGGCCCCAGAACTGGACGCAGAGCTGGTGGAGTCTCACCAGAGTGGAGTAGAGGGTCAGAATCACCTCCCTCATCTGCTGCCCACAATTCTTTTGATGCAGCCCAGGATGCGGTTGGCTTTCTGGGCTACAAGAGCACATTGCCAGCTCACGTTGAGCTTCTCAACCACCAACACCCCCAAGTCCCTCTTCTCAGGGCTGCTCTTAAGCCATTCTCTGCCCAGCCTGTAATTGTGCTTGGGATTGCCTTGACCCAGGTGCAGGACCTTGCACCTGGCCTGGTTGAACTTCATGAGGTTGGAACGGGCCCACCTCTCAAGCCTGTCCAGGTCCCTCTGGATGGCATCCCTTCCCTGCAGTGTGTTGGCTGCACCACACAGCTTGGTGTCATCCGCAAACTTGCTGATCATGCACTCAATCCCACTGTCCATGTCGCCAACAAAGACATTAAATAGCACTGGTCCCAGTACCAGCCGCTGAGGAACACCACTCGTCACTGGTCTCCACTTGGATAACGAGCCATTGACCACAAGTCTTTCAGTGTGGTCATCCAACCACTTCCTTACCCACTAAGTGGTCCATTCATCAAATCTACGACTCTCCAATTTAGAGACAGGGATGTAGGACTGTGTCAAATGCTTTGCACAAATCCAGGTAGATGATGTTAGTTGCTCTTACCTTATCCAGCAACACATTTATTCCCCATGCTATATGCCTTTACATAGAGGCATTTAAATTGTGCCCCCAGTGAAGCTAATTTACTGTCTGCAGTGGTTAGTTTTCCTTTATGCTGCATTCTAGGTGCTCTTCTACTAATCTGCAACTTATCCAGGTTCTGGGCATCTATTGCTGGCATTAGCATCATACTGGTAGAAGTCGGATGTATTGAAGTCCCACTGCCACAGCAACTCGAGTTTAAAGCCCTCTAAATCCCTTGCTACAGGATAGGATGTTGTTCTGAATCATTCACTCGGGTTTATAGACAGGTCTTATACTTGAATGGGGAGTTGATTCACGAGGTCTCAGTGTATATTAGCCAGAGATACAAACGGCATGAGCATAATAGGATCTAGTCTTTACCTTAGGATCCATGGTTCACTGACCACCTGAATGCAACCTTTTTCATTGGTAATGGTTGTAACGATTGTGCTAGTACCACTTGCTTTCTCATATAACAATTAGAGGTTCCCACTGTAATTAATTAGTCATATCTGTCAACAAGTAAAATAAGACACGTCTCATTTGGTGCCTTTCCAGTGTAAACAATATCAAAATCACACAACCTTAGAACAGTTTTGGTTGTACGGGTCACCTGAACCTCATCTGGTCTAACACCATGTTCAAAGCATCGCCAACTTGAAAGTTAGGTTAGATTGCTCAGCACCTTGTCCAGTTTTGAGTATCTCCAATTGCGTCAAATCTACCCCCTCCCTAGTTAATCTTCCTCAGTGCTTAACAAGCCTCACTGTAAAAATTATTTTTCTTTATATCTAGTTAGGGTTGCAATTTGTGGCCCTTACCACATATCCATGTTGTAACAGAGTCCATCTCTGCCTTTCCTCTTGAGAACATAGTAGCCCTTTGCTAGGCTTACTGGTTAATGCCTTTCTTGTACTGGGGACTCCAAAACTGGATATAGTCTCAGAAGTGCTTAAAAAATGGGTACAATCACTGTTTTTAGTACTCTTGCTACAAAGTGGCTAATGCGGTGCAGTGCATGGTTAGCCCTCACTGTTGCAAGGGTGCCCTGTTGACTCACATGCAACTTCTTGTCCAACAACAATCCTTAACTGCTTTTTGTTAGAGCTGCTCCTTAGACAATTGGTCTCTCCCAATTGTTTACTTTCAGATCATTTCTGTCAAATCAGTTCTCCAGCTTTTTGAGATTCCTCTGAACAGCAGCCTTTTTATCCAGCATATTGGCTGCTCTCTGCAATTCGGTGTCAACCACAGACTTGCTGACAGTGTGTTCCTTTCCATATAATTACAAAACAACAGATCACACCACTACCATTTTGTCTGGTAGAGCCAATATGCTGGTTTCCCAGGTAATGAAAAGTAAGAGAGTGTTTTGAAGGCACTCTTCACAAGGGAAAAGAGTCGGAGCTGAGAAAGGGAGACCTGAATTTAAATAGAAAAATAGCAACATGTTGTATAAAAGCAGACAATGACAGCTGCTCTGGTCAGCAATTACTTGAGACTAAATGTGGACAGGAACAGTCGATGTGCACACAAATACCCTTCTGATCTGGCAGTATTTCCACCCATTCTCATCTTACTCCATGTACCCGGAAATGTCAAATCAAACTGCTATATGTGTTTTAATGCCAGTGTACACAATAATCTTTTAATCTTTATCCAATACTGGGTAAAAGTACCAATTACAGAAATATCCTCATCTCCTTCTTTAACTTTTATACTATGGGGTTGAGGTAAAGAAGATATAGCATGAGCAGGAACTAGGCCCAAGACTTTTTTTTTACCCCCATGGAAAAATCAATAGGCAAGATTCCATCTTGTTTACCACAACGTCAGTCTGGAGACACCTCAGTAGCCAGTTGAGTTTATTTGCATGGGCTGGAGATTAAGATCAAGTCTCACTACGACTGGATGCGTCAATCATTAGCAGAGAGCCTTTGTACCTGGCGTTCACATTGACTGCAAATTTCACATACAAGGAGCATTACACACAAAACTCATTTCAGAGTGTTTCATCTCTTCCGAAGAGGTAAGAGGAAATAAAAATGGAACACAAGGAAACAACCTCCTTCTTGGAAGAAGATTGACAAATCCCTCTTGTATCTGGTCACTATTTGGATTTTATAATACCTGTGACGCTGAGTCACCTTGTCCTATCAGGAAACAGACGAGCTATAAATCACTCGCCAGTGAACAACTCTGGTCACTTCCAAAAACACCTGCAGAAGGACAGAAGAAACTTCCGATCTTCCTGGAAACACAAGGTAAGATTTAGATTGATTTGTTTGCTTAAAGTATTGCGACTTTTTTCATGTATTAAAATGCAACTTATTGTCGGAAGTCTTCTTGAGCAATTTATAGCAGTCACAGAAAGAAGATTTTATTCAGTGAAAAATAAGAATTACATAGGCAGCAGTGTAACACAAGCTGAAGAAAAGGGAGAGAAATTGATGAAGGATCAAAACCAGATGAAAAGCCGCCTGCATGCAAGAAAGCAGTATCTTTCTTTTTTTTTAAGAGGGGGGATGAGAAAAATGTATTCACACAAGTTTGCTAAACTCATACAAACCAGGGATGCTAAAGAACCATCTTTCAGTGGCAGATCCCTGTACACAGATGGAGTTACAGGAAAGTCAGTCAGACTTGGCACATGTCCTGATTTGTGTTTGATTGAGGGGGAGCAGGGGAGGGGGGCAGAGAGACTGATTTTAGGACCAGTGCCTAGAAATTAATGCAGAGCAATTAAATTTACATCTCATAAACCATAAGCATTTGGTTGAAATCAGTGGGATTGCCAAAAGTATGTTAATATCTTGGAGCAGGAAACCCACTGGGTCTTAAAAAGCATTCCAATGGCATTTTGAAACTTGTATCATGTATTAAATTACCAATTATATTTAATTGTAAGTTAATTCATAGAAAATACTACAGTGAGTGAATACTTTGCTCATGTCTTTAAGTTACCTTCTTCAGTTTGCAAAATAGAAATCTTCACAATTTCAATGAAGAGTTATTTTTCCATTGAAACAAAGAATATGTTTTTACTTGTTTTAGGTGCAAAAAGGGTGGTTTTCTATTTGCATATCACCACATTTTGCACTCAGAAGACGTATTTTTGCTTGTAACTTGAGTACAGCTAAAAATAACCCCACTTCTATTTATTTTCTAGTTAAAAATGAAGTGAAAAGAATAACTTTTTGTGCTATTGGGAGTATAAATTTTATTGCTGAACACCTAGGTCATATACATTGCAAAGTTTTGTAACGGCTCTGAGAAATAAGGGGCAGAAAAATTAGTAAGAAAAAAATTCTGCGATCCCAAAGCTCTTCAAGGGGACATAGGTGATGGCAAAATTAGACATAAGTGATATAAGTCAATAATAAGAACAGGAAATCATTGACTCATACTGTTAATTACCAGTCTGTTTTTTTGCCCAGATCAATTAGATATTTCCTCAGCTATAAATGCTTGGAATAAGTCACCCTATTTTGGAGTCTGTGAGAGTTTAATTGTACAGATGTGGCCAGTCTGTCCAGTTTTTTGGCCTCTGAGCTACAGCTGCCCATAGTCACAGTCCACTTCAATGGGCTTTGCTCTTTAGCGGAGCGGGAGTAACTCTCCCGCCCACAGGCTAGGGTCTGTGGGTCACCTCCAGTGCAATGTGAGCAAACTGGTAAGGAAAACGAGCCTTGCTGTACCATTTGGAAAAGGGTAGTTTTTCTTACCCACATGTTCTCCATGAGCTGGAGCACCTTGTGTTTTATATAAACTGGTTGCCTCAAGGTAAAGGGGCTTTGCTGGATATGGAAAGATCAGCAAATCCTACTGGCCTTTCCCCAGGAACAAATTAAAACTAAAACCAGCAGCTCCTCAAAACCAAATAAGAAGTTAAGCTAATAATATACCTCTGTGGCAACATGCCCATAAATTCCCTTGCAGTCGGAGACTGGGAAAAATGCCAAAATAAGTAAATTCCACTGTCATCACCTGCTTGCCTGCCCAAGGTAGCTAAGCAGAAACAAGCTGAATGTAACTCCTATGACCGATTGCAATCAGGCACCTGAACTTTGAAGTGACCTACATTACCTCCTGGATCACTGTAGTGGGGTGGTATGGCACTTTGAACCTCCTGAGCAAGTAGAGTCTTGGAGTCCAGGGTCTGGTGGTTGCTTCTTCAATTAGAGAAGGCTCTCATTTCTGTTGCCATTCCATGCTACCTGCAATATAATCAAGAGCTGTCATTTAAAAAATCAAAACAAAAAAAGCTTTCTGAAACAAGTCTTTCCCAGGAAGCCAGTGCTGGTCCATTTCTGGTCCAGCCAGTTCTGCTCTAGCTCACATGCTGGTCATTAAGTAAGGGACACCTAAGTATAGAGGTCTGCACGTGGGCTGAGTGTCTAATTCCCCTTTCAACCAATGCAGCCCAGTCAAAGAAGGCAATGGGGAGTAGGGGAAGTTTCAGAATGACAGGCATAGAAACAAGCTAAAAGCAGCATCGCACCCCCAGATATCCCACAGTGTGACAATAAGCAGAAGGCTTCCTACAGGAAGGGAAGCACTGATGTCCTCCTGTACTGTGACTTCAGGTATTTGGTCAGGATTACAGCAGGAAGCATGAGACATAAGTACATAAGTACGAAGCAGTTGATTCATGGAAATTTGGAAATTCAGAGGGGATGAGAATTTTATATTTTAGCTTGTAAAAATGGGAAGAGAAGAGAAAGGAAACATTACCTTGCTATTTGAGAAAAAGCTAGGAAATACACAGACGAAAGATGCATTATGTATTCAGAAAAATGAAAGCTCTGTAAAAAATAAATTAAATGCTCATCCTCCCCTTTTCAGAGATGATTCTGCCAGTGGTGTTCCTGTGTCTTGCAGCTGTACTGCCTCTGTCCACTGGAGTGGTAAGATCCATGCGTTGTACTCAGAAAATCTGGGTGGGACCCCAGGCGCTCACGGTCTGACTGAATATGACTTTTCCTATGCACATCGATCAGATGTGGAAAGAGTCTGATTAGATAGCGAGGATCTGGAAATCATTTGTCCTTGAAGTTTGTTTAATTTCAAAGCAGTAGACTGGTTCCACACTTGCACACTAAGCCATCTATCTATAGAGTCAGTGTTACTTATGAGTTGGGTCAGAGATAACTGTATTTTTGAGAAGCTCATACACAGATCCAGCAGTCTGGATCTCCTGAAGATCCAGCCCTCTTCCTATTAATTCCCCATAGTTTTACAGACAGTGGTTACCTAATTGTCTCCTTTTCTCATCCTACAGGTCCTGAGCTATCTGCCTGTCCCTTTGCTAAAGTCCCATCCTCTCAACATGTATCACTGATTTCCCTCAAACAGCTAAGTGAACAGACTCAACACACTCTCAGAGTGGTTCCTCCCAACCCATACTTTGAATTTTGATAATTCTGCTTCAGAAACACTAATGTGACTGAAGGCTATATTTCCCCCTAATTTTTCTATTTCTGCTCTCCATGCTAATGAGAATGGTTGTAAAAGGGAGGCTGAGTTCTTCACATGCCTATTTTCTAATTAGAAAACACATGAAAAGTTTGAGAAATGCTATCAGTTATGGCAGGAGGGGAAGAAAATCTAAGGCACGAAAAACGTAGGCACACTTTTTTGGTCAGTGGGATGTACTGATGAACTACCACAAGAAGTCTGTGACTATTCTGTGATTAAACCACAGTTTCACTCAATAAAAAAACATTGATGCGCATGTTTAAATTACTGAAGGGGAACACATTATAAGCACATTTGTGTCTTGAGCTGATTTTTAGATACTGTTTCCTCAAAACCTCATGAAGGAAATTATAATAATAGTATAATAATTCTCATTCAGCTGCCTAAATTTAAGAGTCTACACACACATGAAGCATTCCAGGATATCTCAGCCATCCACGGAGGGCTGGCAGATATGACACAGGAACCAGTGTTACTACTGCTAAGCATTATGCTGTAAAACCACTGAAAGTGCTACTCCACATGGAATCATACATGGATACTTAGGAGACAAAGTCTATCACAGCACCTCCTCCACCACAAGGATCATCTCCTTGGTTGATATTAGTATTTTGATATTTTAAGATTTCCTGGACAGCTTGCAGGATTTAGTTACATTCAAATAAGAAAGAAATATAACATGTTCTTCCCATTTAGGAACCTGGAGGTTTTGATGCTCTGTCAACTAGCAGAGCAGATCAGCAAAAGGTGATTGTTGACAAACATAATGCCCTCAGGAGAGGAGTAAAACCAACTGCCAGCAACATGTTGAAGATGGTAAGTTGCGTGCCGTAAATCTATTTTTCATGTGTAATGGACTCTATGAGAGATACAGGAGTGTCTGCAAGGTCACATTATTTTATTTAGCCACAAATCCACTCTCCAGACCTTTCCGAAGGATTGAGCATGGCCAGCACCAAGAGAAACATAAAGCTGGGCAGGTGGAAAAAAAAGTCTGGAAAATTTTGTGGTGTATGAACAATAATGTCTCTTTCTTTCAAAGGAAAAAGAAAAAGAAAAAGGAGAAGCCATAGCATTGTTCATTTCTTTCTGATGCATTCTTCATCAGCCTTTACAGTTTCCATTCTCCTGGCTGCATAGTAACTTTGTTCCTACCCCTCTATGCTCCAAAAAAGGGGAACAAAAAGGATTTTGTATATATTTTTTTCTGATTTGAACTGCGATTTCCAAATGTTGTTCCTTCATGAGGTTTTATTAGTTGGTACATGTCTGAATGACTAATATTTCCTTCTTTCATTAAGGAATGGTCTTCTCCAGCTGCAAAGAATGCCCAAAACTGGGCCAATCAATGTACTTTAAGTCACAGTCCTGCTAACATGAGGAAAACCAGTAAGTGAAGCCTGAGTGCTAACTGAATAATGTCATATGTGTTATTTATGTGACCAGGTTTTTTTTGTTTGTTTGGGGAGTATTTTTGAAGTGCCATTTATATTCAATGGAATTTTGTTGGTGCATAGGACAAAGGCAAAATTCTAGATATAAATCTATCTGGTAAGAGAGAAAAGTTCAATCCCATTCTCATCTCAATTGAATCAGTTTTACAGGGGTATATCCCATTTCCTTCAGTAGGTGAAAAAAATCATAGTGAAAAAGCATATTCTCTTAAAATATCCATCAGACAGAAGAGAATCTAGACCCAGTTTACAGCAGACACCACCCTGCGTGTACTGGATGAAACTGTCTGGGAAGGTAGGGGCAAAGGATGAAAGTCCAAAACCAGCTGGTGGTGCTAAACATAATTTCTAAGACTAATAGTTTTAAAATCCCATGGCAACTTGCAACCTATAACCATCTTAGAGGCTCATATGACCGATAGCCATGAACCAATGTGGTGTTGATTGTCTTCTGTCTATATGTAAGATGTGGGCTGTCCTTCAGTCCCCATACCTTTTGCCTAAACCCCAAATCCTCTGGTTCTTAGTAAAGTCAATCCCAGATGAGAACTAATGCATATGCAGCAGGGTTGGACCTGAATAAAAACAGTAGGTGAAGACAGCGTAGACACCTTCTTGTGTACCAGAAGTAAGCTTTGAATTATTGGGATTTTCCCAAGATTACTGAGCTGTGACCTGAATAATGACTAGGTTACTAACTTTCAAATAGCAAAATTATAGTCATGAATCTGTTGTGGTGCACAAGTGCAGATGTATCTGTAGACACGCAGAAGGTCTGTCAACAACCAAACTACCAGCCAAACAGGCTGGACATGCTGCAAACTGGTCAAATGACAACTTCAGTATTGACAAAGGGTGATGTCACTGAACCGGCAAAAAACCCAACACTCTTCTGTTCCACCTGGGACGAGAACTTCCATGGAAATAATACACCTTTTGCTGTCTTTTTCTCACACATGTATCTTTTGTGCATTTCTCAGTACCTTTCTCTTTTCAGCTGTAGTATGTGGAGAAAACCTCTTCATGTCAACCGCCCCTTTCTCATGGCCAGATGCTATTCAGGCCTGGTACGATGAGGAGAAAGATTTTGTCTATGGAACTGGAGCAAAAACGCAAGGTGCTGTGATTGGCCATTACACTCAGGTAGCTGCAACTTTTTTATATTTCAGGCTGAATAAATAAATATATTTATGTTAGCTAAGAAACATTTACTCTCTCATTATATCGAAAAGGAATAAGCACAATGGAGGCATGAGAGTTATTCTGACAAAACAAGATGAAGACTTTCAAAGTAACAGATTTAAAATGAAAATAATAACCTAAGTGTCTTTACAGCATAAAGAGTAAAGATACTGGTATTTCAAAACTTCAGGAAGAAACAAACTTATTTGTTTGTTTAACATCTAAAAATTGCTCAGACACTTGAAGAATAGGGTTATTAAAGAACCAGGAAGGAAATATAAATAACTTTGTTACAGAGTTTCATTGACTCGGAGAGTTTCTAGTTGGACAATGGCTTATGATAAACCTCCTCTGTTCGCTTGCGTGAAACACAGGATACAAAATTTTACATTATGATGCCTACATCTTCAACAGCTTTAATTGAATGAAAACATGTATAATTGAGACAGTTTAACTCAAATGCTTTATATATGTGTGTGATAAAGTATCAGTATTTCCTAAATGTTATTTGGTTCAGGGATGAAAGCAGGGAAATTAAAATGTTTTTCCAGCAAATTGTCACTTCTATTTTATTATAAAGGGTAAATAGAGTGGCTTAACTTGGTTGCAAATATTTCTTTAATGTATATTGTACTTAAATGATTTTCAAATGCATATTTTTCATTCTCCCATGATTTTTATTCTTACACCTACAGGTTGTTTGGTACAACTCTTATCAAATTGGATGTGCTGTCGCTTTCTGTCCCAACAGTAAATACCAGTACTTTTATGTCTGCCAGTACTGCCCCGCGTACGTATTGATTCTGATTCTGGAACTTCTTATTACATTATCAAAATTAGTCAGGAGATGGTGAAATTTGTAATGGGGCACATCACCTATAGCTGAGGAACAGGTTTGAAGAGTGTATTAGGAATATGAAAAGACAGAAACATACTCACTAAAAGAATTATCAAACAAGCAAAAGCATAAAATGCATAAAAGTAATACTTATTTACAAATTAAATTTCATTTTTTTAAAAATCCTAATTTTCGTTATAGTAAATCACAAATAAGTATTTTCCACATTCTACTTGAAATCTTGGTTCAGAAAGGCATATCAATATGTACAGTACAGTGAAAAGTATAATTAATACCAAAAACTTCAGTAGGAATTTTAAGGCGGAGTTATGATTTCATAAACTGCCTAAAATTAATTTTCACATTTACATTGTAATATATTGTGGTGGGTTGACCCTGGCTGACCACCAGTAGCCCACCAAGCCGCCTTATCACCTCCTCCCTCCTCAACAGGACAGAGGGAGAGAAAAGACTGAGTGCAAATTAACATGTGTATGCATCCGTATAATTAAGTTTTATTCTCAGATATGTTGCAGTGACTTTATAGCTCATGTTGGTAATGTTGATGTTTCAGGGGGAATCTAATAAGTTCAATTCCGAAGCCCTACAAAAAAGGAGTACCCTGTGGTGATTGCCCTAATGCTTGTGAGAACGGATTGTGCAGTAAGTTTTAAGTATTTTAATTGTGACTTGCGTGAAGTTGATGCTTTAAAAAAAATCCCAATTAATTTATGAAAATTGAAAGGTTTTGAAATTATTTGTTCAAGTATGAGGCCAAAAGCACTATTACAGAACTACACACTTCACCATACTAAGTGCTTTACCTAGGCGAGACGACTTGTGGAGTGAAACTAAAGAAAAAGAGATCTATGGTAAGGGTGGACAAATGTTAGACAGTTGTTGGTGTAAATTGGGATGCAGATGCCCTCTGCTTCATGGATCAAGATATTCTTATGGCCTAGATACCTTCATTAAAGACGACAGTGTCGGGGTCTCCGTATGGAAACTCTCATGAATACTTCCTAGTGTAAGAAGATGCATTGACTGCTATGAGGTCAAAGATAAATTTATATGAATGGTAGCACAGAAATCTTAGGTCCAGATTTCCAGCTGCAGTTTATATGCTTTTCCATACCCAGGAGAGGCAATTCTCATCCTTGAATCTAGGAAATGCCAGGGAAGGAGGAGACTTCATCTTTTTTTCTTCTTCCTCCTTTGAACAATGGTGGCTGATCAGGTAGCGACAGCAACACACTTGATAAGAGCAAGTAACAAATCTGAGTTTTAAGAATTTTAACAGAGAATAAAAACATATGGGCTAAATCTCATAATGCAGGACTTGATTTCAATCTTCTGTTTCTGAATTAAGCTAATTCTCATCATGGGCTGTAGTATAAAGGAAGAAAGCTTCAAAATGTCTTGCAAATTCTGTAAGAAACCTCCTTGAAAGAGCTAAGAATTTTATATGTGTGGTCAAAGGTTTTGGATATTTCTGGGGAGTAAATGGCAACAAAGCGGAAAAAATTACAGAGAAAAGAAATATTGGTGAAAAAATATTCTAAAAGGAAATGCTGCAGGTTCTCTTTTCCCATTTATGATTAATTTTGTGTTTCAATTAATTTTCAGCCAAGCTTTGAAAACTTGAAGATGTTTATTCTAACTGCCATGGCAAAGTGTCCTGGATATACCCATAGCTTCGTCAAGTTCCCTGCCCTGCTACCTGCCAATGCAAGACTGAAATAAAATAACCGGCTCAGCATTTTCTTTCCTGGATGTCAATATCTCAGTGATTTCTTCCACAAGAGCAGATTCCATCCAGCCTCTCCCACAATGCAGAAGGACTGACTTCAGTCCAGTGACTCACACTAGGAAAAGCTGTAGAAGGCTGTATATATTCTATTGGCATAATGGTCTAGAACATAGTGGAGGTATTAATTGAAATTTGGCATTTGGGTACCAGATATATTTAATGGTTAACTTCTGACATCTTTCTTTTCCCAAAATGTTGTCTGAGGAGCATTGTTTAAAGTTCTGTGGTTCCATGTGTTTCATATGTTCTTAAGTATAGATAGATAGTCCTTGGTCATGCAACTAGTCTTAACTTGACCAACATTTTGAACTATTGTGCTCTTAACAGGGCCAGAAGATAAACAGGATTACCTGAATTATGTAGTTCTCGAAAGGAATTGGGAAAGCAGCACATTTTCCACTAGAACTAGGCTTGTTTAGAATTCTTTTGCTGACATACATTCTCCTGTAAAATGCTTAGTTGTATTTAAACGCAAGGAAAAAAAATAAAAATAATGAAGTGTATTTCATTTAAATTAACCATCCTGCTTATAGTATAATATTGCACTTAGCTTAAATACAGGTAACCAAACCTGCCCTCTAATGGAAAAGAACTGTCTGAGAAAAGGGTTTAATTCACAAAAAAAACGAAGGGGAAAGGTCTTTCCATATGGAAACTGCTTTTAGTAAGAAGTAAGGTTGTCTTCCAAAATTATTTTTTTAATATCTGATTTTGCTGTATCAATCATTAAATTACTCATTCTTCATTGACCAATTTGTTGTAATTTTTCTTCTTTCTTATTACTGTGAAATACAGTTCACCTCCACCAACTTTGTGACTTTATCGGCATTAGGTCTTAAAGGGAGCCTGATTCTTTAGCAGCATAAGCAGAAACAGTTCATGTGAGAAACTGAAGATTTCCTAGGCAAAAACAGAAGTTGGGCAAGCAACTTTCCTTGAGGCTCCTTTCAGAGGGAATGACCATTAGCATAAATAACATGCAATACTCACTTCTGTGACCTTTAGGAGGCAAACATTCTACTCTGCAGTCAACAGTTGGACTAAATATTATTTTAGTCTCACCTTACAATAGTTTCACAGTTCAGTCCTCTTTTAGTAGGGAAGCTGCTGTCATAATTGAGATTCCAAGTCCCAGAGTGTTTGGCACAGAATAATTTCAGCACACATTTCTGACTCATTCATTTCAGTGGCAATTTCAACACACATTTCTGACTCATTCATTTCTTCTAGTATGAAAGATGAGCATTAAGCTAAAAGCCTGGTTTCACAATTCAAGGGCTTATTGTTTAGGTCGTTGTTTTTTTTTTTTCTCATTCATCTCCAACAATTTTCTCTCCCTGGTATACTGCTCTCTCATTTGGGTACATCTCTACCAGTAAATGAAGCAATGCCAGGACATAGATGTGAGCGCTGGAACATGACTTACTACACTCTTAAATAATAAACATAGGTCCAAGTAAGAATGATGATAATGCAATAGCTGATGCAGTGTTGTTATCAATATGGAGATGGGTAGATCCGTTACCCCCCACTCCTAAAAGAGTCCATTTGTTATGAGTAATGTGTCTAGAAATCTATTCCTTTCCATTGTAACCCATAACACAAGAACTGATTTCTCAGTCGCTCACAAGATGTAAGGACTTGTGTAATGAGGTAAAAATCAGCCCTCATAATCTCACCCATAAGGACCAGGGTCAATAAGCTTCATTTAGATATCTAGGAAGATAGAGCAAATTGTTTACCAGTCATTTTGTACTCAGTAGAGTATAAAATATCAGCATGGATTTGTCACAAGATGATCGTGCCAAAACAAACTTCTTCAATGAGTAATTTGGACGAGTGGATGTTGTTTTGGCTTTGGTAGCATGTTTGACAAAGCTGCAAAAGAGATTTACAATCTCTTGTGTGGTTCAGATGAAAGTGGTAAGACATGGCCCATACATGCTGTTGGCCTCACACATCCGTGGTGCTTCTGGGCAGGGAGCAGAGACGGAGGCCTCTGGCAATGCAGGTAGGTGTTACCGACCCCAGCCACAAGTCACAATCACAGTTGAAGACAGCTTTTGCCAATGATATGGAAAACCTTCACTGAATGCTTTTCTTGGCGAAAGAAGGGTCAGATCCACGTTCCCATTTGCCACAAGAACATTTAGGGCATTTTCTTGGACAAAAACAAGTTGTAGGTTCCCAGATTACTACCAACAAACATTAAGAGCTGATTCTGTTCTAAGACAAATGGACAAGAGAAAATCACAGAATCACAGAATGATAGGGGTTGGAAGGGACCTCTGGAGATCAGCTAGTCCAATCTCTTTGCAAAGCAGGGTCACCCAGAGCAGGTTGCACAGGAACACATCCAGGCGGGTTTTGAATGTCTCCAGAGATGGAGACTCCACCACCTCTCTGGGCAGCCTGTGCCAGGGCTCTGCCAACCTCAAAGTGAAGAAGTTCCTCCTCGTGTTGAGATGGAACTTCCTATGTTCATGTTTGTGCCCATTACCTCCTGTCCTGTCACTGGGCACCACTGAAAAGAGCCTGGCCGCATCCTCCTGACACCCACCCTTTAAGTATTGATAAGCATTGATAAGATCCCCCCTCAGTCATCTTTTTTCCAGACTAAAAAGACCCAACTCCCTCAACCTTTCTTCATAACAGAGATATTCCAGTCCCCTAATCACCTTGGTAGCCCTTTGCTGTACCCTCTCCATCAGTTCCCTGTCCTTCTTGAACTGGGGAGCCTAGAACTGGACACCAGGGGAAGTTTAGTTTAGATATTAGGAAAAATTTTTACCCTGAAAGGGTTATCAAGCATTGGAACAGGCTGCCCAGGGAAGTGGTTGAGGCACCGTCCTCGGAGGTATTTAAAAGAGAGGTAGACATAGTGTTTAGAGATATGGTTTAGTGATGGTTTTTGTCAGAGTTACGTTGATGGTTGGACTAGATGATCTGAAAGGTCCCTTCCAACCTAGACAATTCTATGATTCTAAGAAATATGCCAGAATTTTAATCCAGTACAGTTTAGTATAAAATGAATAACTGGTACATTTAGGAAAGTCAAGATCTGGAGAGGTAATAATCGATACATTGATGATGGTATAAACATCCCTCGGTGCAGGAAACCAAGATTTCCTGTGCTGTGCTACAGAGACATTAAGTTGCTTTTGTTTACTTTCAGGTATTTTATATTCTTTGTAGCTCCAAAGGGACATATATTTGATGGGTGAAGTACAGAATGTTTTCTTCACCTATCCCAAGTAACATTTAACTTAGTGCACACAGTACCTTCTTCATAAACGTTGGCTTTATTGCAGACTGGTATCGTACCAGGTCTCTTGTTCCCCTGACACATTCTCTCACTACAAAGCAAATTGGTAAAAAGTAGGCCTCATTTAAGCATATGCTGGAAGGGAGATGGACGTGACTGCTGCTTTATGTGGTGTCAAGTTACTGGCTTTTCTTGGGCATGAGAAAGGTTTACTGACAGACGCTGGTACAAAATGGTTGTGCTGAAACCAGGCAGTGCTGGTAAAAGACTCAAAAGACATTATAAGATAAAATCATAGAATGGTTTATGTTGGATGGGACCTTAAAGATCACCTAGTTCCAACCCCCCAGCCATGGACAGGGTCATCTCCCACTAGACCAGGTTGCTCAAAGCCCCATCCAACCTGGCCTCGAACACCTCCAGGGATGGGGCCTCCACAATTTCCCTGGGCAACCTGTTCTAGTGCCTCACCACCCTCATAGTGAAATATTTCTTCCTAATACCTAATCTAAAGTTACCTTCTTCCATTTTGAAGCCATTACACCTCATCCTCTCGCTACATGCCCTTGTACAAAGTCCCTCTCCAGCTTGCTTGTAGGCACCCTTCAGATACTGGAAAGCTGCTATAAGGTCTCCACAGAGGCTTCTCTCCTCCAGGCTGAATGACTCCAACTCTCTCAGCCTGTCCTCATAGGAGAGGTGCTTTAAATGTCTTATCATCTTTGTGCTCTTCCTCTGGACCTGCTCCAGCAGGTCCATGTCCTTCTTATGCTGGGGGCTCCAGAGCTGGACACAGTACCCTAGGTGGGGTCTCAAGACAGTATGCCTTTTCCCCGATAGCTCGCTGCAGTCACTGGGGTCCCCACATCAGATCATACATTCATCTTCACGCATTCTGTTCCTGGGTTGTTTCACCTTTCAAGGTGAAAACCTTGAAACCCTTCCTACCTTTACCAAGGATCCAGAGTGGACAAGGAGCTGCCATGGGAGGGCCCATGGAAAGGGGTCATTTCCCATTCCTCCTTCTCACCTACTTCTGATGGATCTCCCTGCAGACATCTGGCTGCTCTAGAATGGTGCTTGAGTTATGTCCCATATCATGGGCCCCTGATTCACTGTGGAAAAGTACACAGTTTGGAATGGAATGGAATGGAATGGAATGGAATGGAATGGAATAGAATAGAATAGAATAGAATAGAATAGAATAGAATAGAATAGAATAGAATAAGTGCAGTTGGAAGGGAGGTACAATGATCATCTAGTCCAACTGCATGACCACAAACTACTTTAGAGCAAATTCCTCTCTAAACTGCAACAATACTCTCACTTGTGCAGTGGTTTAACAGGAACAGCAAAACTTTATCATATGCCCAGTTCAGCTAAGGCAGTATCCTGTCTCTCACCATTACAAGAATAATGTCTTTTAATGGCAGGTAGAAAATTCCTGTGGCAGGTAGGACTGAGTTTGCGCTTTCCCCAGATTTGATATCCAACAGCCATGACATCCTTTTGGCGCTGAAACGGAAACTTTAATGTCATTTTGAAAATGTGTCATCATTAGTTATGAAAGTTCTGGATATTCCTCGAACGCATGCAGCCTTCTGAAAGCTGTAAGACAGGTGTATTTTACATCCTTCTCATGCTGTAGGCCTTGATTCACTTATTTTTTTCAGAATTTGAAGAAATGTTCTTGAAACCTGCGAAGCAAAACCACACAGTACACTTTTAAAAGTGTGCCTAGAGCCTTGATTGATTTGACACTTTAAAGTGTTACAACAATGTTTCAAGGGTGAGGATAGAAAAATGGGGAAGTCTTGTTATGTGTGGTGGGTTTGAAAAATCCCTCATGAAACTGTGGATTGCCTCTCACTTAGACTCTCTCCTGGCTGCACGATGCAACGGTTCTTTCCCAAAATTCAAGAAAAAGATATTGTACCTGCTTTAAAGTAACATTTGTTCTCCGTGAAAGGGAGTTGAATGAAACAAAGTGTGCGTCCATCTGAAAAAAAAAATAACTGCAAGAAGGATCTCTAGTTTTTAAAAGACACCCTCATCACAGAGCTGCCTTTCCTTAAGCCAATGAATGCTTTGCAGGACAGCACTGTTCAACAATGCATCTGTGCATCCAGTAGAATCACAGAATCATAGAATCATAGAATTGCCTAGGTTGGAAGGGACCTTTCAGATCATCTAGTCCAACCATCAACCTAACTCTGACAAAAAACATCACTAAACTGTATCTCTGAGCATTATGTCTACCCATCTTTTAAATACCTCCAGGGATGGAGCTTTA
This sequence comes from Dromas ardeola, assembly GCA_013398915.1. Taxonomy (NCBI): domain Eukaryota; kingdom Metazoa; phylum Chordata; class Aves; order Charadriiformes; family Dromadidae; genus Dromas; species Dromas ardeola. The sequence continues at coordinate 108,219 of VYZM01001174.1, read as the reverse complement.
TGAGAGAAGCAAATTTTAGGTAAATGGCAATACATTCCAAAGATCGCTGAGACCTATTATAACTCCCAAATTATATATCATGTAAACAGCAGCAGGAGAAAAATGACCCCATGTTGTGTCTTTTAAAGACTATTTTCACATGAATAGGCCTTTTTCTTTTTCACCTGATTTTGCTTGCACATTGTTATTCATTTCCAAATAACAGCCAAGGAGAAATCTCCAAAACATTTTAAAAGACAGAGCTAGCAACCAGACAATCACATGGGCTTAATATAAGGATATCTTTGAAAGTAGGCACGACAAACCAACAAATCTCATAAATTAATCCCAAATGTTGAAAACTTGTCTACCCATCTTTTATGTCTTCAGTGAATTTCTTTCCATACTTTCTTAAGATTTGAAGAGGGAGCTGTATTTTTTTAATCTGCCTGACAGCTTTCAGCAAAGCACTGCCTGGCATGTATCACAGAGGCAAAAATGTACTTGCTGCAAGAGGCATTATCATTAGATAATACGGTTCAAAAATATTAATGTTTTAAAATATGCTAATGAAATTTAACATCCTGCACACTATTTTTAATCTATCTATCAATTTTTTTTTCCCCCTTTTTCACACTAAACATAAGTTATTAACGTTTGAGGAAGCCAAGAAATGTAGGCTCTGCAATTACTACCAACATCCTGCTATGAAAGTGTACATGGATGCATTGATCAAAATATGGAAAATTCCGTAGTATTCAAATACAGTCTTGAAGAAAGTCCTAAGCTTTGAACAGAAGGACAGCTTGACTTTTTGAAATGCAAGTCACAAGTAGTTGAAATTGCATGGTAGATAAAACTTTCCATTCCTCAACTAAACTTAATTGGTTGATAACTAAAAAGAGAGAAAGCCTACAGTGAGCTTACAAAGACTGGGAGTGTAGTCCCATAATGAAGTTACATTTACGCTTTTCACAATTGTGATTTTGATTGCTATGTTAGACAAATGCATTGATTTTTAGTGCATTTTTTTTTACCTTTTTTGCAGGAGCATGTACCTTTGGCTTAATCTCTCACATAATTATATAAACCCAGAGAAATTCATTGGAATTGTAAGTTTACACAAGACCAAGAAATGGTGGGGCTTTTTTTTTTTTTCCCCTGGGAGGGATTTTCAGTTAATTCCTGCCAGTGCTGGTTCATCTTTCCATACCGTTTGTCTAACTTTTAACGTATCACATATAAGATTAGTTTTATCAAACAGGTTTCCTCAGAGGCTGAGTCATCATCTGCTGCATACTGTGTTATATCTAGTACCAGACTGCCCACAGTCTGCATCGGCCACATTTTTATTCTCTTCTGCAAGAGTAAAGAAGTCATAAAAAAATACAATGGACTTTTAAAAGGCCTTAGAAAAACTGATGTATTTCAAATATTAATCACTTGAGCAGAAAGGTGCCTTTTCTACTTGTATGGAGGTAATCCTCATTAATTTTCTCTGTAACAGCTAACCACAGATAAGCTTTTTAGATAAGTATTACACAACAAAGTAATGAACATTATTCTGACTCCTTCTATGCCTTTTTCAGATGGATTTCCTGACTTCACATGTGTGTCCACCTGCTCTGCTGCATCAGCTTGCTAGACAGGTAAGAAAGATATGACAAACTTTAAAGAAAACAGAAATAATCTGCAGATAGTTTTACATAGTTGTAGATCATCGTTTTATCATTTTGCAGCCATAAAAGAAAACAACAGGTGATGCACGTGCAGATCTTATGAGGGCCAGAGATCAACTGTGCCCTCAGGTGGTCCAAGAAATGGTCCAGATCCTCATGTTTTACACCCTGAAATCCAGCTTTGGCACCCACAATCCTCTGCTTGGCACCCATGCTGCCCGCACAGTGCCTTACACAAGAGGTAAGTGTCTCCAAATTGGATGCAAATTGCAACAAAAGACTGAGCAAGGAGTGGCCTATTACAATTTAATAGGACACAGGGTTTTAATCCTCCTACTCACTCCGTGCTGTGGCATGCATAAGGGTTACAGATTTCCCTTGGCATGGCAAAGAGCTATCAGAGGCGGTTAGGACCACACATTTGGATTTAAGCAGCTGTATTTCTCCCAGAGCTGTCTATAAGGGATCCTTTAATCTGAGTCTCAGCCTGCCCACAAACCAGCACTCGCTGTAATATGTCAAGAATAAACCTCCTTTTCAGCTTTAAGTGGCAGGGACTGTCCATTGCTGTAAGTATACTTATTACTCTGCCTATAATATGCTATGGTCATAGTTTGCAAAGTTTATCATTTAGTAGCAGTCCCGTATCAAACAATTTCTGACAAAATTTCCATGATTTTTGCTGTTAATGCTGTTCTGGCTGTTTTGGGGGGAGCTGTTTTTCAGGGAGCTGGTCTACGTTAAAAAATAACTTATGAAAAATTAGTTATTTTTAATCTGGATAAGCTCCTCAGCACAATTCACCATAAGGTCCAACATCAAGTCCTTTTGTTACAACTGAGAGGCTATAAAAAGGCAGAAATGAGCTTTGTGGGAGGGGGAATGTTAAACTATGCTATTACTTCATGCATAGCTCATGGGTGGGATTTCAGACATAATCTTTTAAAGTACAGGGAATGACTTTGCAGGGGTGGAATTAAGAGATGGGAGAGCAAGGAAAAATTACTAGAACAATTTGGCTATGAAATCTGACCACACCATGGAAGCGAAGTTACCTGGGATGGCTTACACAGGTTACCACCGTCGGAAGAGAAGGATCGTCTCCAGTGCCACCACTGCATTTCCTCCTGACTGAGTTGATTCCATTTCCTAACCTGGCAGAAAACTATCCACAGCCTGCCTGGTACTGAGACATACAGACACAGAACGGAACAGAATCTCCCCCAGGAACAGTGGGAAACTGTTAGATGGCTCCAAATCAGCTGCATCCCAGGAGTGTATTTAGAAGAGATGGCTGAGGTCCCCTTTTCTCTCCTTTCATCTGTTTCCCCGGTTCAGACACCAGCATGATCCCTCCTCATCAGCAGTAAGTTGATGTGTTTGTAGTCCTTGTCAAGTAGCTGTGTTGTGAAGGGAAAGAAGTGAAAGGAAAGGATAAGGAAGGCATTTAATGACTGAGCTCCATGTGGCTCTAAGTGTTATTATGGAACTGATTTTATCCTGGCTGTAGCCCAGGTAATACCAGCAGCCTTCATGGCTCCACAGAGTGCAGCTGCCCTGATATTTACCCCCTGACCTGCACGGGTTTTGTAGCTTGTGCAAGAGCTCTGGGTTTCCTCCAGGATCAGGTACAGCCTCAGGGTGAAGGAGAGACTGACCGTGCAGTCACACAACAGATTTGCACCATTACCATGAGACGGGCCAGTACTAGCAACGAGCTGCATTTCCCTTCTCCTCCCTCCTCACCAAATCCACATCTGGTTGCCATAAGAGGTAACCAAGACAGTTTTAGCTGTCTTCAACAGAAAAGTCCTGGTGCCTGATTAACCTTTGCTGAGATAAATCAGCACACTAACCAAGCAGAAAATTCTTCCTCTAGTTAGTTTTCTATTAGAGGGGATCACTCCTCTCCCCTAATCACAGCATCAAAGCTAATACAAAACAGGACCTTAAGCAATTGAACGTGTTTGACTTGCCTGCATCCCGTACCTGTCCTGAGCTGCCAGCGTTAAACACCCACATTCACACAAAGGCAGAAAACTTCCCGAGGCACGGGGAATGGCTAAACAAGAATCTGTTTCTAGTTTAAATGTGCCTTAAGATCTGCAGCTGCAACGCTCTAACAAAATAGAAAACAGGTCAAAAGAAGCACTCGTTAGATGAAACCCCTCTATAGTGTTACTGCTAAGATTATAGTGCTGGGGGAATACATTGCAGAGTCTGTCATGTATTTATCTCTCAGCTTATCAGAGGATTGTGTCAAAGAAAAAGATAAGTAAAAGATAAGTTAGTTCGAGACTGACAAGACCATGTTGTCTAGATTGCTTAACAGCAACACAGCAACATGTTAACCAGCATCGTTAGCGAAATTTTGAATAGGAATTGCATGCCTGATGGCACTTGTGAAGAGCAGGCACCATCTAATGAGTGCCACGGGTCTTTGGTTAGTGCCGTGTACTGCCAGCTACATCTGTGAAACAAGGTGAAGATAAAAGATAAGGAATAATAAAGTAGGATGTCATTAATCAGCTTCTACAAAAGTAGCATATCAGTAGATAGTATTTAATAATACATCGCCCCAAGCAGCTCAATGTCTGAGCCTGATCTCATCTTCTGCATAAAGCATCTCCCTTGAGCCCAAGCTGTCTTTGTTCACTTTATGAATTGCATCGTCAGACCCGCTTTGCCGTTAGTGGGTGGTAGGAGGAGGCTCATCCCGCCAGAAGGTGATAAGTAGGTTACCTTTTTGCTGCATTTAAGGAACTAACAAGAAATAACAAGTCCATTCACGTTAACCCATCACCTAATGAGCCATAACTGCCAGCCAGTCCACCCATTGCCAGTTAATAAGAAACAAGATTGCACAGGTTAGGCACTGAAGACACCTGTTAGCCAAGAGGTACCACATAGCTCCTGGATCAACCAAAGCAAATAAGCTCACCGATTAAAATGTCAGGAATATCAATATGGGGGGTGGGATCCATCTTGAATTACTTTGGCCATCTACAGCCAGTTTAGTCAGACTGATAGCCTTTAATGGGGAGAAGGGAGAGAAATTGGTAATTTTGTGGAACAATTCATAGCAAACTTTTTTTTTTTTTTTCAAACAGAAGCATTATGTGATACTCTGGGTGGGCAAAAATCTACGCTTAGGGCTGGTGGGTACTCTACAGAAAAACAAGGGGATAGTTTTAGACTTCTGAAAGCAATTGCTATGGGTCTTCATCTTTTCAATCAGTGAAGCTGTTTGCCATTATATTAATTTTGGCTGGGACAGAACTAATTTTCTTCATGGTAGCTCAAACAGTGTTATGTTTTGGATTTGTGACAAAACAGTCTTGATAACACACTGATGTTCTAGCTGTCGCTGAGCAGTGCTTACACAGTGTCAGGGTCTTCTTTGCTTCTCATGCAGTCCCACCAGCGAGTAGGCTGGGGGTGCACAAGAAGCTGAAAGGGGAGATAGCTGGGACAGCTGACCCCAACTGACCAAAGGGATATTCCATACCATATGATATCATGCTCAGCAATAAAAACTAGGGGAAGAAGGAGGAAGGGAGGTATGCCTGGAGTTACGGTGCTTGTCTTCCCAAGTAACCATTGCAGGTGATGGAGGCTTGCTTTCCGAAACACCTTCCTGCTGATGGGAAGTAGTGAATGAATTCTTTGTTTTGATTTGCTTGTGCATGCAGCTTTTGCTTTACCTATTAAACTGTCTTTATCTCAACCCATGAGTTTTTGCACTTTTACCCTTCTGATTCCCTCCCCCATTCCACTGAGGGGGCGTGAGTGAGTGGCTGTGTGGGGCTTCGCTCCCTACCAGGGCTAAAACACAACAGTCATAAAAACTTCACCATCTCTTATGACGTTCCTTCCTGCAGTAGGAGGGCTGGAACTAGATGATCTTTAAAGGTCCCTTCCAACCCAAACCATTCTATGACTCTATGAGATGTAGTGTTCTGCATGAAAAGCAAATTTTTTTCATCCCAGGGGTGTCACGTAAGTGCACCGTGCAGGTGGATGAGTATATGATCTCAATTCTGGGGAATTGAGCAGGCATGTTTGAAAGACAAAATAGCAGTTGTGCAGCGTACTTGGATATTCCACGTATATGGAATACGTATGGTATGTGTAGTATTGTCCATCATCATGAACAGGTGTTGTGTGACTGTGCAACTGGGAAACACGTCAACAACTGCACTGCACTCTAAAAATAGCCCTCAGATCTAGGGCAGGAATGGGTGGCACACACTAAAGCTATGAAGGTAATTGTGATTAGCTAAGCAACTGAAGAAGTGGAGAAGTTCAATTTTGTGTTGATTCTGACAGAGGAAACACAGCATATTTTAATCATTCCTATATATGATATACGTTGGATGTATGTAGACCATATAAACACACCATCAAGCAGGCTCCAAAGATAACACACTGATGAGAAGATGACTCATTTGGGAGTAGGTTTTCCTCCTGGTGACTTTGTGTTGCTGTTTCAAATAAACGTGAAGTAGCTCAGATATGTCTTCCTTACACGTGTCCATTGCACTCTAATACATTCCCAGTGTATTTTAGAGGATACATACACACTTTTGGTCAATCACTGATGGCATTCTACAGTAGGAATAGTTAACACTGTCTCCATGGCATGACCTGAATCTATTCTCACCTTTAGACTTCTGTCTAGATCTTCCTCCAAACCCTTTCCATCAGTTCTTTTTTCTGTGTCTCTATCTATATTGATTCAAATCCTGAATCTGTCCCCTCTTGAAGCAACTCACAGGTTTGTAGGAGACCTCATATTCTTGATCTCCCTTTGATTACATTACAAATTATGAGTTTGCCCAGAACAGACGGTGACTGACTTGTTAGCTGGAGCACAGGAGGTAGCAGGGTGGAGAAGTGTCATCACAGAATGATACAGTCGAAGAAGTCATCTAATAACAAAGTCCATTTGTAACTAAAGGCTGCTCAGCTTTTCTCTCTGATTTTCTCTGCTTTTGACGGGACTGACAGATCACAGCCACCTATAGGTCCTGTGAAGACCGGTGATTTTGTAAGCACCTGATTCAGAGTTATAACCAGCTGGGAAAAAATGTAACACAAAAAAAAATGCCAAACGTTCCTAGGAAAAACACAACAGAGGAAAGGATTGAAACTTGAACTTAGGTCTTTTCAGTCTGGAAAAAAGACGACTGAGGGGGGATCTTATCAATGCTTATCAATACTTAAAGGGTGGGTGTCAGAAGGATGGGGCCAGGCTCTTTTCAGTGGTGCCCAGTGACAGGACAAGAGGTAATGGGCACAAACTTGAACGCAGGAAGTTCCATCTCAACATGAGGAGGAACTTCTTTACTTTGAGGGTGCCAGACCTGCCCAGAGAGGTGGTGGAGTCTTTGTATCTGGAGACATTCAGAACCCACCTGGACGCGTTCCTGTGCAACCTGCTCTAGATGAACCTGCTCTGGCAGGGGGGTTGGACTAGATGATCTCTAGAGGTCCCTTCCAATCCCTACCATTCTGTGATTCCGTGAAATAAAAAAGCATGCTTACACCTGTGCTAGCCCAGTCTGGCTCTCCCTTGTTCTCTCAACTAGGTTCAGGTTAACATAGGCTTACTTGGTGTAGAGCTGAGTGTGACAGTCTGATTTCAGGCTATTCCTTCGCCCTGACTTTACAGGAAGGGAAAAGCATTTACCTGTTCGGTTTAAGAGTTGCTGTGAGAATTTGACATGGTACCAAAACATGTAAACAATTTGATGCGTCATACTTCCAATCCCTGCTGACTCCGTTCATATATATTTTTGTCAGATTACCAGCAGAGTTTATTTCCTCCTTAAACTGTCTCTGCCAACTATTTCAGTAACTAAAGAATGAGACTATCTTTAATAAATCCTTAGGAGGTAATTCAGCCTTGACAGAGCCTGTTAAGAAATGCAGTTTAGCCTTATGTGCCTAGATAAAACAAACCTCTAATTTTCTCTAGCACTCTCTAGCATTCTAGCATATAAGGTCTCTGGGGAGACCTTATAGCAGCCTTGCAGTACCTAAAGGGGGCCTACAGGAAGGATGGGGAGGGCCTCTTTATCAGGGAGTGGAGCGATAAGATGAGGGGTAATGGTTTTAAACTGAAAGAGGGGAGATTTAGATTAGATATTAGGAAGAAATTATTTATTGTGAGGGTGGTGAGACACTGGCCCAGGTTGCCCAGAGACGCTGTGGATGCCCCATCCCTGGAGGTGTTCAAGGCCAGGCTGGATGGGGCTTTGAGCAGCCTGGTCTAGTGGGAGGTGTCCCTGCCCAGGGCATGGAACTAGACGGTCTTTAAGGTCCCTTCCAATCTAAACCATTCTATGATTCTATGATTCTATGACTTTTCTTCAAAAAGCTTTGGCTACCTCATGTGGATGCCCTAAAATCTACCCTTTCTCTTCTGTCATCAAAAAATAAACTAAGATTTTTTTCATGCAAGCATATTACCTTAACTACAGTAATATATTTCTAAAAAATGAGGAAAAAAAGTTAAAAAGGGCTCAAAAACCCCATAATACCTGGCTCCTGATAGGGACAGACTCCAGCTAAACTAACAGGCTCTTCGGTGTCTACAGATTTGACTGAAGATATTTGAGTTTTATTGTATATTTATATAAATTAACGAGCATCAAAGCTACAAAATCAACCCAATCTGCATCAACTATCACAGAATCACAGAATCACAGAATGGTAGGGATTGGAAGGGACCTCGTGGAGATCATCTAGTCCAACCCCCCCTGCTAGAGCAGGTTCACCTGGAGCAGGTTGCACAGTGATTTAATTTTTATAACAATTTATACAAGATAAAATCACTGGGCAGTGCAGGGAATGGAGTATTCCAGAGAAAATGCTGAAATCTGGTACCAACCCTGCTGACGCAAGCGGCCTCCTTCCTTCTTAGGAGGAAGACATAGGTCCCTTCAATCCCGGGTTTAACTGGGTCATACCTTGGCCGCATAACATGCTCTGTGTATGAACTGATTGACTATTTATTTTATGTGAGTAAACCTAACACATCTGGCATGCTGAAGACTTGCTGTGCACGATCGGCTAGCAGTGGAGGGTACCAGATGATGCACAGTGTTGACAGATGTGCCACGAGGTGAATCCAATCCTGCGTTTTTCTGCTTGCCATGTCACAGTTAGACTTGTATCATTCATGCCAAGCTACGCAAACCTGCCTAACGTCATTCAGAAAATTGCCTTCATTAAAAATATAGGAGTGCCCTCTGGTGGAAAACTGAGTATCTGAAGCTGAAGTTTCAGCGCCACTAAAAATTACCTCTTTCCTCCACTGCAAGCACATAAAATTTGTTGCTTGTAAACCAAAGGAAACGCCGTGGCCCAGGTCAGTTCTTAGTTACATCGCTAGATGTTTTCACATAGAAATAATATAGTTCACTAAAAGATTGCCCCTACTTAGGCAACCTGGAGGGGTTTTTTTATTCTTAAAAAAAAAAAAAGGTGGTTTAGGTTTCATCTTCTTTCCTACTTTAATAAAAGCATTGGGACACAGCTCGTCTTGGTGTACTGGGGACTGATGTTTCATCTCCTGAAACTTGAAAAGACTATCTGCTTAACAGTTACCAAGTGTAACATATTTTATATTAAATATATAATTTTGGTGGGACATGGAGCTCTGTTTTAGATAACTAAACTTTCTCTACAGCTATGGGAGAGTTAGGTACTGCAAAAAGGGCATCCCTTATTGTTAATATGCCACAAAAACTACTCTTGCATGTAGTGGCATAAACTCTCCATGTTTTGGACTTTAGTGAACATCCTATGCAATTATATCTATAATCATTAAAGAGGTCTAGACCTAAATATGTAACTTTTTGACCTTCATGTCAGGATATAAGAATCTCTCCTATCGGTGATTTCGGAATAGGGGACAGTCTGCGTCAGTTTAATGGCTGTAAATTCCTCATACTCAAGGGAGAGCACAATAAGAATGGAAAACCTACCTCTGCCCACCTCGACACTAGACTACTGGTTGCTTAGCCTTGTGATAGGGAAATGGTTTACATCTAGCAGCATCCCTCTGTGTTAAAATTATTTATCTGAAGCTAAGTCACGCATGCAGAGTTTGATTCTCCAAGACGCTCAGTATTTTGGCTTGAAAATAATAACTCCTGTGCTTAAACTTACATGTACGCTTAAGTATTTGGACCAGGGACCATACAGTCAAATATTTCTTCTGTCAAAGTTGTGCTTAGAAACTGGGTCAGGTATGCCAAAGAGTTTTGCACAGTTATGGTTCTTCTCTCAGTCTTGGTCATCACTAACACAACAGAGTGAAAACTCAAATCCACGGTATCATAGAGTACAACATAGTTAATAAATATTCTGCTCGTGTACCCAGAATGGGGTCATTCCAGAAAAGCAATAACAACCCTGTTTTAATATCTTGTAAGCATATGCAACAGGGATTTATGTACGCTAACATACATAAAGTGTATCTTAGGATGTTTGGAAAAATGCAGGACAAAGTAGAGTGAATCAGGAACTCAGTTCTTATTTGGCAAGTTTATGAAAATAGAGTTATTTTTGTGCTAATTGCTACTGAGAAGTAAGGTGGGGGGATTCCATGCAAAAGCACAATGACTGGTTTCAAAAGCGACAATTTTTTGTTACCTGCCTTTCCGTAGATGATAATGACACCTGCAGCACTATTTTAAAATAGTTCACCCTGTATGAAATTTTCTTCTTGAAACTTATTGTATTATGTTTTTTTTTTTAAATTTTGTGGTTTCGAAGGTTATGAGGCCAATTCATGAAAGAAAAGTCTGCCAAAGATATATATAAATATAAATGCAAATACATTGTCTCTAATTCAAGGAATCCAGTAGAGGCTAGGAGATAGTCTGGAAAGCATCATATCTTTATCCTGCACTTCAAATCTTCCTAAGAGTTTGCTTTTGGCCTTTTCTGCAGAAAGACTGAGATTAAGCTGACTTTTGGTGTGATCCACTGCTGTCATTTTCATATTCTTATTCATTTATCTATTTAAGCTTGGGCTCACTAGGATTGTTCTACAACACTGCAGGACCAGCTGGAAGAGCAGCCTGGCAAAGTAATGTCAGCTCAGCCTTGCGGAGAAAAATTATTGCTTGTCTTTAACTTCAGGGTTCTGAAGATTTCCTTGCAGACTGATAAGGCTCAAGACCACCTTGAGGTTCCAGTAGAAATTCCCCTGTGGCCGGAATGCTGAAGTAGACAGTTGGGTGTGGGGAAATTGCAGACCCTTCATCTTCAGAGAGCAGGACATGAAGGCAAGTGCCATTTAATCCCAACTCTCAGAGATGGTCTATGTGTTATATCGTATGATAAATAGATTTGATATTATAAATAGCAGCCGAGTGAGCATAAAAAACAATAGCAGGCAGGACGTGCTCAATGCAGATCTTAAAATGTTTAAAGAGAATATTATAACAAGAAATCAAAGATAAGAAAACTCAGAAGAAAGAAATGAGTTAAGGTTTTTCATGAGAAATACAACCCAGCTACAAACCAACCACTGTTTGTACAGAATAAGACAACTGTGTATTATTGACAAATACCATGTACTGCTAATGATACCCAATCAGCTTCCACAGAGAAAGAAAAATTTTAATTAGTGATAAATTAATAAAAGAAATATTTTTGTGATAGGACTCTTTTTTCTGGCACTGATCCTGTCTTCAGGCAAAGATTTCCATTCCTCCAGACCCCTCAAATTTTTGAAATTTTGTCTCTGAAGGAACATAATCTTAAACATAAATTCTTTCCTCGTATCTATTTAAGGTTACATAGATAATGAGTGAGAAAGAAAATATCATACAGTTCGACATACTGTAACGCACGAATGACTGGAACTGTGTTGGCTTTTATTTAATATATAGTACTGTGTTTAAAGTTTGATTTTTTTGTTATTTTATTATTTACTCTGAGAGACCTATCTCTTGGGAGGGGGTGGGGGTGCAGTTGGTTCCCAAAGCCAATTCAGCAGACACTAAATTCAACAGAGGCAAAGCCAATTTAGGCAAACCGCTGTCTGAAATGCTTTCGGTAGGTCTGTGGATTCTGCATTTGGACTTTCAAAGTTTCTTCCAACTGTATTTTTTTTTTAAGCAAAAGTGAAGTGTAAGTTACTTTTCATTGCTCGCCATTTGTTTATAAGCCTTAAAAGAAAAATTAAAAGCATTTTCTATAAGGAAAAAACACTACGTGGTGTACTTCAAGTTAAAATGATAAATCTCCAGGGGCTCCTAGAGATACTCTCATCACCCAATGAAAAAATAAAGCAGCACAAACCAAGACTGCTATTTCAGTTGCAGTGACATGTAAGTGTCCTATAGTGATACAGCCATCCCTACTGGGAGCAGGTCTGTATTGACATAATAAATCTGTGTCAGTATAAAGCCTTTCTGTCTGCATGTCAGTGTATGTAGACTTGAAACTGCAATCAGATATCACACCCTGAGCAAATCTACTCTACTCATACAAAAACTTGCAGGACTGGGCTTGCAGAGAGCTGGGAAAGCCTCTGTCATGACACCCATGCAGTCTTATCCCCAGATTAGCCACCCTAATGAGTGCCCAGCAAATTGCTGTGTGTGCAGAGTGTGTCCGTGACTATCCCATGCTGTCTGGGAAGCAGATGGATGGCTGCTGTCCATCAGAGGGCAACCGGACACCATGCTCATGGGAAAATTACTGTCTGGAACTGCTTATTAGTGGCAATACTCAACAGTGTGTCTGGTGGCTTCTGCTTTCTCCATGGTAAAAGGTCTGGCCTGTGTTTCACCCATCCGTGCTTGGTCATTCCTGAGGGCTGGAGCAGAAGCTGTGTGTGCAAAGTGCTTCTCTGTGCCAGTTGCCCAAAGGTAACATCCCACTCACGCTACAATTAATGGTCAGTGTGAAATCTCCATTTAGACTGGAAGTTGTCCCCTAAGCCATTCTGGGGGATCCACTACATTGAACTGAAGCTTATATCACAGCTGGCTGCGCTTTGGACAGGGTCCTCCATGGGATGGGTTTGGGAAGCACCTCTGATCTGCTGCCCCATGGTGCCCTGCAGAGAAGCCTCTCTGCAGACAGAGTCTGGGATGGCTCACTGGTCGTGTCAGGTACAGATGATGTGAATATCCCCTCTCGTTTGCCCCTTTGATTTGAACAAGGCCAAAATAAAGGGAGACCTTACATCAATGTTTGGACTGTATAAGTTTACCAAATCAGCCACCTCCTCCACTTCACAAGAAACTCCAGCTGGCTTAACTGTCCTTGCATATCTGACTTGATGCCCAGCTGTGACAGCCAGTTGAGCATCCTCACTCACCAATGAACTGTTCCTGCTGCAAACGTGGAGGTGATGGCAGGAGCAAACCAGCATATAAAGCCTCATTCAGCTGTCAAAATTATTGCTACTGGATGTCACTGAATCAAAATTGCTCAGCAGGCTTGAAATAGAAAAGTACACATACAAATATATGTGCAAGTAGTTTAAGCTTTGAATTTTACACTGAGAATTAGTGTAAGCCTTTCTGTCTGCAATACCAGGTGTGAGCTCCCTCCAGACATATGCTGCCTATGTTCCTTAGGTCCATGGCCAAAGTGCATACCCCTGACTCCTACTGCCAGGAAAAAGCAGAGGGAAAGTTTGTAGAAATACAGTAAAGTAAAAATAGAGAGAGAGGAAGGGCTGTTGAGACAGGGTTGTTAGTAGCTCAATGATTCAAAAGGGAAAACGTCAACATGGAAATGTATAAAGTCCTAAATGGAAGAAAAAAGGAAAAAAAAGAAGAAAGGCAGGGAGACAGGTCAGGAGCTTGTTGGGAATCTCCAGGCTTTTGGGTGGGTTTTCAGAGACATCGGTGTCCACAGAGCACCCTGGGGATCATAGAATCATCTAGGTTGGAAGGAACCTTTAAGATCATCAAGTCCAACCACTAACCTAGCACTGCCAAGTCCACCACTAAACCATGTCCCTCAGCACCACGTCTACCTGTCTTTTAAATACCTCCAGGGATGGCGACTCAACCACTTCCCCAGGCAGCCTGTTCCAATGCTTGATAGCTCTTTCTGTGAAGACATTTTTCGTAATATCTAAACCACTCCTGGAGAAACTTGAGGCCGTTTCCTCTTGTCCCATCACCTGTTCCTTGGGAGAAGCGACTGACGCCCACGTCGCTACCCCCTCCTTTCAGGCAGTTGCAGGGAGCGAGAAGGTCTCCCCTCAGCCCCCTTTTCTCCAGGCTGAACACCCCCAGCTCCCTCAGCCGCTCCTCACGGGACTTGTGCTCCAGACCCCTCACCAGCTCCGTTGCCCTTCTCTGGACCCTCTCCAGCACCTCAGTGTCTGTCTTGTAGTGAGGGTGTACTCTAATGAGCTGGGGAGGCTAACCAGCCCCCTTGGTGCCTGCTCCGCAAACAAAGATTCTGCACGGTTGTGAGCCTGTTAGCCTGAAAGCTTGTCAGACCGTGGCCACTTTTGCATATGACAAAAATCATATAAAGCCATAAATAATTGCTTTATGTTTTGTATGTCTTGCTTGAACAGTTTGTGCCTGACTAAAGATGCCAGAGCAAATGGACCCAAGAGAGAGGTAGTAACACGAGAGGTGACCAAACAAAGAACTGGGAAGCTGGAGACATCCACTGAACCTGACTCCAAACTACCTGACCCTCACCCTCATCCGCACATTTGACCGATAGTGTTGTCACTATGCATGGCTTTCCCTGTGTTTGCTCAGGCCTTTCACACAGGAGTAAGGGACAAGAAAGAAAAAGATTTAGGAAGGAAAATCAAGGAAAGGAGTTGTAACTTGCTCTTAAACTCAGGCTTTCAGATGATGACTTTTTTTTAAAGTAAATATACATTAACTTATTTATTTGATAAGCTGAACAGAGCTTGTGATTTGTTGCTTGGCACTAAAAGTATTCTTGGAGCAGATGGAAAAATGCCCTGGTTGTACAACATGGAATATTAAAGAAAAATTACTTTGGCAAACAGAAAGTTTCCTGGTAAACACTCTTTGGCTCTGTGGGAGTGGTACTTCACTGACCCAAACTGTTTGCTTACCACAGAGCAAAGGACAAGAAAGACAAAAGTCCGTGAGACTGTAATCTGCAGATCTGTCATATGAGAATGTCACGATGTAAAAGCTTTTTTCTATTTCTCTTCTAAAGCTACACAGATACGGGGATGACCCACGCAGTGAAATTTAAACATCTAGTCATACACAGGGGAAATGCAATAAATCTCCATGTACATTGTCTTCACTACAATAAAAGACAGGACACATCCATCTGCAAGATAAAAGATAGCAGTGAGATGGCAGTGTAGTCAAGTCTGACGAAATTCACGACCAAGACTTAAGGAACTAATTGAACAAATCTTTGAACCACGAACAAGCAATTTCGTGAAGGTAATCACCTCACAGAAGAAGAGGTTTAGAGCTTTGGGAAGATGAATATGGAATTTCTGCCTAAAAAGGGAACTAAAGGAGCATTTGAATCATTGGCTTGGTTTGATCCAGGGAAAAAAATCTGCATGAAATTATTGAAAAAGCCATGCATAAATTCATAAAGGCTTTGTTGATAGAAAATGCATCTAATATTTCAAACTTCCATCAAGCAGGCCTGCAAGATGAAGAGGCCTCACAGTAGCTAAGGCCTTAAAAGCGAACTTCTGTGTTTTCCTTTATGTACTCAAAGCAGAAATGTCAAACAAGTTGCTCTGCTGCTCTGGTATGCAAACTACTGGCACATAAGATAAGAACCTGCTTGTGTTCAACTGGAGCTAGGCAGAAGGATCAAGGCTAAAGGAGAATGATTATGTCAAGTGACTGGATATGGTAAGGTAAATACAACCTGTATGAACACCCAAGGGGTGTTTTGGGTTGCAACGTCACTCACACCTACTGTACCAGTAACACCATATAAGGGCAAGTTTGTCTAGGGAATGCTGTCAGAAATACCAGGGTTTGGACACAGGAGAAGCAAAACTAGGAACAAATGGGAAAATGTAATTGTGAAAGGACTCTTTATTTTAGAGAAGTTTGAGAAGAGAAAATGGGGTGCAAGGGGAGTGAAAGCTGGGCTCAAACTCAGAAAAAATGGAAAATAAAGAAAAAAACCCAAAGAAAAATAGTAAGTGAATCTTCTGGCAGCAAGAGCCTGGACACTTACAGGCATCAGTGATGCCAACCTGCAGACCTGAGCCCACCAGGACAGCTGAGGGTCCCCTATTGAACAACTTACTGTACTTTGTCAGGTCAACATCTGGCGGGGGAGGGAAATAACATTGGGTCACAGTATTTATAGAATTGTAATTTAATAGCAGGGCTAGATCTTAAATTAGATTTAAGAGCTATAATTAATCGTTTCATAGTTGCACATAAATGCCTGCATAAGTATATAACACTCAATTAACATTAGTTAGACCCTTTTCAGTGGTGCCTGGTGACAGGACAAGGGGTAATGGGCACAAACTTGAACATGGGAAGTTCCATCTAAACATGAGAACGAACTTCTTTCCTTTGAGGGTGGCAGAGCCCTCGCACAGGCTGCCCAAAGAGGTGGTGGAGTCTCCGTCCCTGGAGACATTCAAAACCCGCCTGGACGCGTTCCTGTGCCACCTGCTCTGGGTGACCCTGCTCTGGCGGGGGGGCTGGACTGGATGATCTCCAGAGGTGCCTCCCAACCCCTGCCATTCTGTGATTCTGTGATTCTGTGATCAATAGCTTGTTATTTTGCTAATTGGATTATGGATTATTTTGGTTCTATAGATTACTTATCGAGATTACTGGATGCTTTGCTTATTACCTCAAAGTGCATTCACTAATCAATAAACACCCACCTTGATCAGTTTGCATAAGCTAAATCTCAAGTGTCTGATCCAAAGTGGGGGTATCAACCCTCAGCTATAACAGATGGATAACTGGCAAAACAAGTAAACTGAATGCAATAGACAAGATATACTTTGCCTTTAATAAGACTTTCGATATTGGCTTATATGTCATTACCTATAAAGAAAGAAAATGTGGTTTATATCTCCATGAAGGAAACACACACTTAGTTGAAACTCAGAAAAGTTTCAATTCACATCTCATTTTGACATGAAGAATTTATATCAGGTAAGGGTCCTGAGGACTCCCGTGCTCCTGTGTGAGGCAATCACTATTTTCATTGTTTACTTGTGCAGTTGAACAGGGAGTTCAATTCTAAAAAAAAATTTATAACTGAATCTGGTTGAGGTTCCACATTGCATAAGGGATGGGACTGGAATTCAAAAAATAACCTAATAAATTGGAAATGTTATCTGGGCTGACAAAAGATAAGAAAATAGAATAACAAAGTATATGCATGCAAAATGGAGGATTAGCAAGCATTAAAATGGATGAGACATCAAAAAAGGCATGTTTTGTTCTGGGATGTATTAACCACATTCCTGTTAGTAAGACCTATAAGATAATTATTTCACTCTATTCATCATCACAGTCCTAAGTCGGTGTACTAATATTTCAAAGAAATTTATAATATATCATTATGTAAATACTAGTACAGAGATGACTCAGTACAGAACAACTATACTGCACTTACTGGAAATTCCTGGCACAGGTTTTTAGAACAGGAATGTGTGAGTTCAACTTTATGCTGGGATAAGTAATTTGCATGGTAACTTAAAATGTTACACGGCTGCAGTAAGCAAGAAATTTAAAGGTATTTGAAATTTTCAGGGTTTTTTTCCTACTAGAAATTTACAGCTGTAATAATCCCGGTAGCATCATTTCTCCACCCAGAGCAACAATTTACCTCAGGCAATGGGAATTTTAGTGAGGATACATTTGGCCCACATAATATATCAAGACCTTCCTCAGTTTCTCAAGGTGATTGTGAGACTGATAACGTTCAGAAAAAAGTTAGCAGAAAGCAGTCTGAGTAACTAGAACTAAGGGATTTATTTATTCTTCATTTTTGAGGGGGAAAGGAGTAGCCAGACCAACATGAATAGATGGTCAGAATAAAATACTACATGCAATATAATAATAATCAAAGATAGAGTTCTGGGTGGTCCATACACTGTAGTGTGTATTTCCAAAAAGAGATGATCCATAAATCAATATTTCTCCTTCATGATCTAGCAATCCTTAAAGAATGACAGGACAAATAAGAAAAAGGGAAAAAAAATCAAGCACCTGCAGCAGAAAGCTACATCTAAAGCTTTAAGATTTCACCAAAATGCTTTAAATGACAGTGTTAGTATTTTAATTGCACTATAGAAAAGAAGCCTGGAAAAGTCACCATGCCGGGACTCCAATAGCTGCTATTAAGTGCTCCCAAAAACCAGTCATATATATCGTCTATATTTTGCATCCAATGCATTGTTTCCCCAAGATTATGAGGTGGTTCTTTGAGAAAGTGCTTAAAATAATTGTCTGGAAGTTATTTTTCAGATTTGGAGAGAGACTGTTCCTTTCTCCTACCAGACCTTTGCAAATGTTTACATCAGTCCTATTCCCAAACCTCTCTCACCACAGATGAACTGAAAGCTGACCATGGTTGCACTATAATAAGGTACTCTCAAACAGAAATATGAACGTGAAACATTATTGAAAAAGAGCACGAGGATGTGTAATCAGGCAATACCCTAACCTGTTAATTGCAGAGTCAAACTGTGACTGTAAAAACTAAATAAAACACAGAAATGTCTATTGAAGAGTCTCTTTAAGAGAGACAAATCTAAAATTAAGGCTTCAACTTTGGAAATGAAGTGTTTGATCCTGTAAAGATGATTAAAATAATTGTTATTCTTCTGGTGCTTTTTTCCTGCAACTCGACCAGGGGCCTAGAGGTGGTACTTCATTTGAAATAAATAAATGCGCTTTTTTTTTCTCATTTTCTTCAACACATTGGGGGAAAAAATCAGACTAGATCGCTTCATTAAGTTGGGGACAAGGTGTTTAATTCAGGACACTTATGGGAAGATCAGAAACAAAGACAAGTGGAAGTTTGCTTGGGTCTCCGTCTCCTTCACAGTTAGTAGTTACATGAATAAAATACTTCACCCACTGTATAGGAAACTTGGATGGACCCCTCCCCTGTCTGTGCTGAAGCACACATCCCTCCTGGAAGAGTGCCCGAATCCTCATGTCACCAGGGATTTGGAGTGGTTTTCAGTCACGAATATGCTCTCTTTACGCCCTCTTCCCAACGACTTCTGCCATATTAGCTGACCCAGTGCTATAGTATCTCTCTGTGGGGCTGGCAGGTGGTTTGTGAGAGACCCATACTCTTCTGGAATAGAAGGAAGAGGACAGGAAACCCTATATAGCATCCACAGACACTCTGGGCACTGATATCTGCGCAGGGTTTGCAATTTCTAAACCACCACTGGAATACCTCTACACTGCTTCCCAGGGGGGTGTCTTAACCATGAAGCTGCAGAATAGCCTCCTCAAAATAATGTGCAAACCCCTTTTGAGGAGCTTGATTAAAAGTTGTTATGTCTTCTCCTTTAAAACAGAGGGAATTAAACTGGATTTCATGTAGCCTGCTTGGATGTTATAATCCCATGCCAGTAGGAGAAAGGAAAAGCATTTATCCAGCACCAAGAAATTACGTCCAGACAAAACTTACTGGCAGATGTGATCCAAATCCCAAGTAGATTCAGGATAACTAAAACATTGCTCTTCAGCTAGGTCACAATTTTCCAAACGAGAATACAAAAGAAACCCTCTCCTACTTCTACAGCTGAACATCCCGTGCCAGCAGTGGACGTGAAGAGAAAAGCGTGTCTGCTGTTCTAGGACCTGATTGCTAAATTCCTTGTTTAGCTGCTGATTGTGCAGTCAGTGGATACAATGGAGTAGAACTTAGCTCCAACCACCTGAGCAGCTCAATGGCAGACTTTCTCCACAAGGTGGGTGTAAATTCAACAGTCGCTATGCCCTGCAATGGCCCTGTTTTGTAGCTGGCCTTGTTTTGAGTGTACCTGTATCTTCTTTTTGCATGGTTCTCTTTTTACATCCCATTTCCTTCCCCTTCTCCTCAGCAATTCCTGGGTTTTATGTTTTGTATTAAGGTTCTACCATGTCCAAAAACATACCAGGCAAAACAAATAGAAAGGCAGCTCCTGTTCCAGTTTTGATACCAACAAAATACTGCAGAATGTCAGAACACAGGACAAAGATGTCAGTTTAAACTGGGCATGGTCAGTAAATGCTCTTGAATTTGGAATGGCAGGTGAAAAAAAGTTAACAGACCCACATCTCTGAAAGACAATTGTTCCGAGGAAGATTAATTTATTATTATAGACACAATTTATGAGACATCAGTCACACAAGGAAAAAGAAGGCTGGGAGTATTTATCTACTGTGCTTCTAAAACAATTTCTGGCTGCTGCAACTTCAGGTTTGGCTGGTTTTTTTTCTCTCTACAGACTAATTTTGGGATATCTTGTCCAAACTAAACTTCCTTATATATAACAGGTACTTCCAGTTCGTTACACTCCGTTGCTGAAGAGTAGGAGATGAGATTCAGTTCTCCTGGACTGAAATATCTATAATGCAGACTATTTGCTCTAAATTCCTTTTATTGTTAGTTGACAAAAAAAATACATGTTTTTAATCCCAGATTTATGTGGTCTGATTTAGGGTGAGCCGTTCAGGTCAATGCACATCACATCTCAAAAGTTAGTTTTTCTCCAATAACTATAAAGGGAACTAATTTTAGATGAAGACAGCTACACTATAGGTAATTTAGGAAGTTGAATTCTACTTTAGTTATTAAAAGACTACAATTGTTACATGGAATTATAACAACAATATTGCAAGCCATGAAATAAAATGTACAGGAGTGTACACTTAAAAAACAGGGGTGCCTTGAGTGTTACTGTTCTCATCTGCTTTTCACCTGGAGATTCAAATGAATCTACAAGGTTAGCTTGTCCAAAAAACTACTCTGGGTTCCTCTCCTTGATGGAGCTAGGTCAATGAAGACAAAAGAACTTGAGGTGCAACAGACCTGTTGAAACGTAGACATCTTAGTATGAGACAGGTGTCTCCCAAGACACCCATTATTGTCTCATCTAAGTGCTTAATTCAGTTGGGTGTCCAGAACCTTCTGAGGTGCCCCAGAGCATCCTGCCAGGCCTCCAGCTACCATTTGGAAGGGCGCGGGTCTTCTGTATGTTCTTTGTAACATCTTTAGTACTGCAAGGCTGTCTTACATGTTTTGTTTTATATGACATGGTGCCAAGGGCTTCCAATTAAGGTGCTGCATTTAGACTTAGGTCTCCAGTGACCTGTATCTCCTTCCCACTGTTGGGATAACTAGCTCAGATGTAGAAGCACTCCTTTAGTTAGACACAACTATATTTTATGACTTCTTTCGAAAGAGTCTATTCATTGATTTATGAAGAAACATGTGTTTGCTTTTCCCCACCTTAATCATAGGAAATCACTAACGTAAGCACGTATGCTTAGATATCGTCAATGCTAGTGTTAATAACTGGATACTTTCCAATATCAGAAACTTGTAAAAGACGTGTATCAGTTTCAGCCAGGAAATATTATTTTTTTTCTGCAGTTCATTACAGAACAGGGTGTTCCAGGTTCCATTTCCTGGGCTGTGTGTACATTTTCTATCAGATCATGTTTCTCTAAAAGGGAAAAACATTACAGGATGCAGAAACCAGGAATCTATGTATCCCTTTACAGTGCTTTTTCTCAGGGCCTTTTTCATGCAATTAAATACTTTCTCTTGCCTTTTTTGCTATCTAGTCCTATGGTTCCCGCATGTCAGACTGTGGAATGGCTCAGATTCAGCAAGGTATGTGGAAAGCCCTCTCAGTCAAGATATACTGTATGTAATATGCCCTCTGGTTATGTAGGTTGCATTCATCTTTTATCAAGTAGTTTCCCATTTCAGAGTGTTATAACCTTGCTACTACAAAATAGGTGAGAAACAGCTCCACAAACAAGCTTGGCTGTGGACAAATGCAACTAGTTCGGTAATTGTTATGAGTCAAATTGCAATTAGTCAACAATATAATTTCAAAATGATTCTACATGCTGGGATACCATGATTTTACACGGAGATTATCTTACTACTTCTTTTCACTGTGCCAAGGGTTTCCCATTTACTTACTGCAACCAGTCCAATAGAATGGTCCATGCAGGGCTCACTGATTTGCAAATCCGATTTTTCTGTTTTCTTCTACATCTTAATAGAATTTTTAGTCTTGGCAAGTTCAAGATATTTTTTGCTAATTGGACACTGTGACAAGAAGACCAATCTTCTTTCTGTACCATCTACAATACCTCTGGTATACTCTTATGTCAAGTGCATGAGAAAGCTAAAATGCTTATATATGGAGTGAATTTAGGGCTAACATTTTTTTAAAGAATTCATGGCAAAAGTCCCCACATTGTCATCACTATTGTTAGATTAGAGAAACACTTATTGCCAGCAAATACATGTAGCAAACAAAAAGGTATTCATGAAAAACTTTAATTGTTAGTAAAGCTTGTTTTACACAGAGATAGTTATGGCGGAAGTCATTAGCCAGGTAAACTGAAGCTGAGCCCTTAAAACCATTTTTATCCATGAGTAAGAAACAAATATCTCCAGATCATCATTACATTTGAGATATCTGTGGTAATTTGGAGTCTATATTGCTTTGTGTCTTTCACTATTAGTTACAAGAAAAGGGATGTATTTTCAATTTCCTTTTAAAAAATAAAATAAAAACACTCCATAAATCACCTATATCAAAAACGAATTTGGATTATGAGAAATATTGCTCCTTGCTTGCGTTTTTTCCTGTTAAGCAGATTCATTTCAAATAACAGATTTGTTCTAAAACATCAGCTGGGCATAGATGTCCTGTAGCATACGTTTAGAAAATGTTTCTAATGAATTACTATATCTAAACTGTAGCTGAAGTGCCAATACAATAAAAAAAGAAGAGTGCTCTATTTTTATATTGCTCAGCTTTGCCACATTTCATCAGAGAAGACTGAAAAGAGCATGAACACATGCACATATTGAGCTTTGATACGAAAAGTGTAAGGTTTAAGACGAAAAGTGTATGATTTTAGTAATGCAATTATTTCCTAATTCTAGCTTTCATTTTGTACTTCATGCAAATCACTTCCACCCCCAAAAGTAATTTCCTTCTGCAGTTTTATAAGTTAGACTTTAAGAGCACTTTTTGAATGGTAAGACTGGAAAAGAATGCATTATTACCCAAGGCAACCTTGAGTTCTCCTCGCTGCATACTTTTAAGAACCATGTAGAAAAAAATCTGTCAGACACAGACTATTTATAACAGATCCTGTTCTGGGTGCAGAAGGGAGGGAACAGGCCTTTCAAAGTTTCTGGTTGACAATTTTTTTAATTATTTCGTGATACTGTGCTTATGCACAGTTACTGTTGGTTCTTTTAGGTTTTTTGGGTTTTTTCCTCGGTTATGAATAGTCACATAGTGGTTTCAAGTTTCACAGTGTCACAGAGAAGACTTACTGAAATCATAGAATCGAAAATGGTTTGCATTGGAAAAGACCTTAAAGATCACCTAGCTCCAACCCCCCTGCCCTGGGCAGAGACACCTTCCGCGAGACCAGGTTTCTCAAAGCCCCATCCAACCTGGCCTTGAACACAATGTCTGTATCATCTGGGCACTGCAAAAAGTTGGATTCCTTTAATGGGGGAAATCCCCTGTGGAGGATGTAGACCCATATTTTTTGTTTTAGGGTGAGTACTTTCATAATTTATCTGCGGTCCAAAGGATGGGTACTAGCCACAGGTTAGCAGCAACGATTAGTTTGTGTGTTGCTGTCAGTGCTGTCTCCATTATCTTGAGAGATCTGGGGCTTTGCAGAAGCAGGAGAGTTCAGAAAAAATAATATCCCTGTGCTCAAAACATCTAGAAATATCTCATGCCCTCCCACAAAGGAGACGTGGTGGGACTGCTTGTTAATGTGCTTAGGTCCTACTTCACATGTTCTTAATTCTACCCATGTACCTGAGAACCCTCAATTCCAATGGATAGAGTGACCTATTGGTTTCACCTACCTTGTCTGCAGCCTACTAAGAGTTTAGACAACGAGTTTGGAGTAGATGCTTAACATCTCAACCATCAACGTAAGGGAAGTGAATCCTGCTTCAAATCTGGTAGTCAAACCTTTATTCAGTAAAACTAGCAAATTAACACGTACTCAGGGGGAATTTCCTAATGTGGTGATTATAAGAAGTGGTAGATGAACCAAATCAGAGAGACTCATATTTGACCATGCAAAAATAAAATAAAAATATTCTTTAATTTTTTATAAAAAGATTTTTTTTTTTCAAGGAACAATATGCTAGGGTTATTATAAGTCACTGAATTCAGTTGTGAAGTCACCATTCTTTTAAAAAAGATTATTTCTAACTAAGAATTGGACCAGTACTTTAGAACAGATGCTTTGTCAATCAAATCAAAATTGCATGGGAAATTAAAGGATTCAACTGGTTGGTCCTTGCAGGTGGTGGGAGTGACTGACATGATTATGCTGACAATTTTATCTCTTATTTTATTAATTGCCAACATGACCTCTATCTTTGAAACAAAAAAAAAAAAAGAAAAAAACATTACTTTTAATATTTTCCTCTCCTATGCTCTGTTTCTAGGGTGCTGATTTCTCTAAGGAAGAGTGTAAGAGTAATGAAGTCCCGTTTACAAGTCACAAAAAGTTAAAAATCTCCCTTTTCATTTATTTCAAAGCAAGAGATCAGGAAATTCAGAAATACTTTCTTCCCATATACAAACATATTTAACTATTAAATCTATTTATGAAGTTATTTGTCTGTGGCAAAAGTGAGTAGTTATTGAAATAACACTGCCTTGGGTTACCACAGTCAGACAGTTATGTGTGTGCTTAGTCTGCAGCCTTACTTGTTGAGAATTTCTTTGGTTACTGGCCAGAGTACAAATAACCTGAACAATATTTATTCACAGTAGTTTTGAACTTACAAATCAATCACATTATATTATGTATATAAGCACACAAATCTCAGTAGCAGCCACTGGAAGGGACAAGACCAAAAGAATCTCTAGCTAGTAAGTGATGGTTTAGGTCTTTCTCAGCTGTTCCTCATCCCTCCCCACTGCAGATCTGATTAAGCTGTGTCCAGCAGAGGCTTAAACTCAGGAATGGCGCCTGAAATGCTTTCCTTCATAATGTGAAAGAAAATTTCAACCCTTAAAGACTGCAGCTGGGCCCCAGTGGGCAGTGATCCAATCAGCGCATCTGCTGGGACTGAAAGGTGGTGGAGAAAAGCCATGGTGAGGAGTTTTGCTCTCCGAAGGTTGAGAGAAGACATCGAATGGTGTGTTTCTCTGAGGAGGGTGGATTTGATCTACCTGCTTTCCATGCTGGCTGAACACACGCCTCCAGTTCAAAAATAAGGGTGCGGTATTATAACGGTGCTGTAGTAAAAAATACCAATTTGCAAGTCGTCTGCGCCCAGCGTCTCAACCCTGGTAGTCCAATAGCCTTCAGAGAGACTCGTAGCTTCTGCCTTCATGTGCCTTGCTTTTGCCTGGGCTAGCTTTTTCTGTGTGGCACCTACCCCCATCTGACAGCAGCTGTTTGAATTATTACCCTGTTGATTGTCTCCCTAAGAATAGGGAGCGGAAGGTGAATTGGGTTGTGTGGAAGAAATTAATAATGTTCCTTTTTGCAAAACCAAGTTAGCTGAAAGCATCAGGTCTGCCAGGTGTTTTGTACAGCTAAGAAAAAGATCTATGCAAAGCCTGAATCACACAGAACAGCATGAATTTTAATCAAAGGCACTAGTTAGGCTGTAATTAATTTCAACGGAACTGAGGAACTGAAGAAACTGAAATTTTGCCTTTGTTGCTTGAGCTCGAATCAGATTCTTGTAGTTCAGGTTTATTTGAGGGCTGGAAGAAGAACTTCCACAGCCAAATCTCTCCAAGTGATTTATTTTTTTTTAAAAGAATTTTCTATAGATCTATCTTTAAAAAAATACATACATTTGCAGAACCCCGTGGAATTAGTTTTTAATTTTTTAAAAATTAAATTACTCCACGCCTTCAGGTAATCCACATGAGGAAGTGGGAATTGATATGCTAAATTGCTCTTTGTACAATGGTTCCGGATGTCAGTTTTATTAATCTTTGTTTTCTTCCCAATTATTTTACCCATAGACCATGAATTGTAGCATATCTGACAGACATTCTTTATAGAACAAATGGATTTCACTATTTAAACAGGTGTGGCATGCTTTAAAGAAATACTTGCAGTAGTATTATTTCATTTTAACAATACAAATAAAGCTCAGGTGACTGTAGCAAATTAATGAAAATTACTGAGTACAGCAGATGGGGTAAAATAATGGATCTCTCAGGACATTGAGTATTTGGAGGTGGTAGACTGCCTCCCCTCACAGTCAATAGAGATGCAGCCTCAATAACTGCGGTAGGCAGTTTTTTAGGCTTTCTGATGGTGATAACCCCGGTCTCATCAAAGTTGTCACAAGCACTTCAGATAAAAAAGCACCCTTGCCCTTATCTCAGAACATGGAAGGATGTGGGAGACCTTATCACAAGTGACTTCCCGTAGTGCTGCCCGCTATACAAATAAAGAACAAAAGCAGCTGTGTTAGACAGGAATTATAATCCGATATTAAAATATTGGCAACAGCATGTAGCTTCAGAAATACTGCAGAAAATGGGAAACAATGAAACAATACTGAGTTGCGCTGTGTACAGCAACCTCGACCCAGCATAACGAAATGGTGCTCGGTGTGCAAAGCATCACAGCGAAGGCAAGGATGAGGGAGGGTAACTGCAAGAAAAGAATGAGGAGATGTGCAGATGCTTTATGCCTTCTGAAAGCCAACAGGCAGCATGGAAGGAAGCAAGACAGGTTGTGTTTAAATAAAGCAGAGTTGAGCACTGAGGACCTGTCAAAGCTGACTTTGTGATACTGCCTTATAAATCAGTGGAAGGAAAGATTCTGCAAAAAGGAAAGGTGAGCTGAGTGATGCTGCACTAGAGCAAAAAAACCAAACACATGCCACACATCTCTTCCAGCTAAATGGAGAAGATGTACACGTCTGTAGCCATTCTGCAAGTAGGTTACTCTTGAGCAACACACGGTGTGAATTGTGTGTAAAATAATGCCTAGTGCCACAGCCTTTTGGCCTCACTGAGCTAATGCAATATAAATTTTATTTAGCAAATGGAAGTTCAGGAACCACTTGGAAGGAAATATCACTGTGTTGCCTGGCATGCAGGTCATTCTGTGCACGGTTGTGAAGTGAGTTGCCGACTTATGTCTCTGCCTCAAAACACTTATTCCACTCATTTAGCAGAGCCAGAAAAGACAATTGCAAAGCAACCCCCTCTAAACTTGAGCGTTCATTTTGTGAACGCAACAGCAGCTTGCTGATCAAACTACCAGTATTTTGGCAAAGTCAAAGTGCTGCAAAAGGACAGGCCCTTTATCTTCTCTATTTCCTTGTCCTGGAGACAAGCAAAAAAAAGAAAAGCCAGAATGATGCAGTTGGATTGGTTCATTTTCAGTCACCTGTTCCTTAAGAAATGTTCTTTTTTTTTTCTAAAATGTGCAGCCCCAAAGCTGATGTCATTTATTGGCAATAAATATTGACAAGGAAAGAGAAGGGAACGCGCATATATATATATATATATATATGTACAACCCTTGAGCCTTTCACTCCTGCCACTCTTCCTGAGATACAGAAGGATTCTGACTGGACGAAGGTAATGTATGCAGAATTTTATTTCAGTATTAGAAATTTTATCCATAGAGTCACTTGGTCAGGATTGATTGGGCACTGTCCTACAAAGGCTAAAGTTAATATCTAAGTTGTACCAAATGGGATAATTAAAAGAAAATATTTGCTTATAATAATCCCAGGAGAATAATTTAAAAATAAATTGTATCTTCTGCTTAGAAAGCACACCTTCCATTTGTGTGGGTGAGAAATGGCTTGAGTGAACTCTAATTCCTATTTTTCTTTAGATCAAAAGGTAACACTTTTGAGTCACTTGCTTCATTCTTCAAATGTGAACATAAATTAATCCATTTTGCAGAGGGTGGTCAATCATGGGAAATGCTTTTCTGATGTCATTTCAATTATTTTTGTGTTGAATTTATTTCACTTGAGTACTGGGTTATAACAGTACAGCTGAACTCAGAATTTTGCCATCTAGAAATGTCAACTATCTGTCCAAGCTTTCAGGTATACAGAGTATTAAAATGTCTATGAGATCTTACAGTATGCAGTAAGCTGATTGTGTTTCCTTAATGCAGAGTGAAGGTTTTTTTACAAAATGAAAGTTAAAGATGTAGACTCAGAGAAGGTAGAAAAAACTTATATCAAAGTATCTGAAAAGACAAATACTCCCATTCTTACAAACTTTCAAAGCTGGTATGCCCTGAAAGATTTATCAGCTGGCAGGAAAAAGGCTCTGCTGAGGACTGAAGCCCCAGGACTACACACAAAAAGCCTGCATTGTATTTTTCAAATAGAACTTTGTTTCTAGCTTTTTAGCTATAGATTTCATTTTTTTTACATTCGATCAAATTAACATGAAATTCCAGTTTGCAAGCAGAGCTACCTAAAAATGCGTTGCTAGCACTTGTCTTTCAGAAGCATGGAAGCGGTTTAGTGGATTGAATACTACTGACGTGGAAGGATAATTGTATCTGGGAACTGTCGTCTTTTGACTTTGAAAGTAATGCCAAATACATTTACTCCAAGGGACAGATTTGATTGTACAGTCTGACAATCAAAGATGTGCAGTAGTATTTTAATCAAGTTTAACTCTGGAGCTAGAAATGTTTTATGTTTCCAGTTGCAGCACTTATCTGGGGAGTCCCAGAAAGATCTTGCTTCTGTACGTAAGGACAAGATAACTCCTCAGTGGCCAAAGATATCCCTTCAGTTTAAGAATTTATTCTTCATTAATATGAGTGAAATCCCTGCCTCTACCTCATACAAGTGATTTCCTTATGCAAGTGTGGGAAACAAGATAAAGACTGAATATTTAAATGACACGAAGTCTTTGCTATGATAGCATATGTCTTGTTGATTTATATCACGCTACAGAATACAGTGCTGAAACGAATGATCAACCTAGCTGCAACCTATCCAGTACCGGGAGCATTATAGTCAGCAGATCACATTCTCTTGGTGTTTTCACAGGCTGAATAGACCTCCTAAGAGATAAGATTTCTTAGCCCAAGCCCAAGCACAGTGCCATCATACTATAACTATGAAGCCCATTGGACTCAAACACACATCTCTGCCTGGCAGTGCTGTGCTGCCATTTTTGTTAGTATCAGTTTGGGAATCGATATCCCAAGCTCATTACCTTGTGAGCTCATGAAAGAATACAGCACACTGCATAGAATAACCCAACAGCTTTTGGTCTGAACTCAGGCAACTTAGTCTTGTGTTGCTACTACGCAAGTGAAGAGAGAATAATGTTTTCACTTTTCCTTTAATTTCCCCAGAGGTAGGTTCAAGCTCTGCATAGCTGGGAATCTAAAAACTAAATAACTTATCTTGTTCCAAAAGTGGCTTGATAGCCTTCTTCTGATATACAGACTTATGCTTCATGTTTGTTCATGAACACTTTGCTGTGAATATCAGCCTTAACATCTTTTTGGTTGGGTGCAAATGTTACATGGTGCATTTATGTTTTCTGGTTAACTGACCTCCAATCTTAGTGAAAAGTCTTTCCTGTGTTGTGAAAATGATTAATGTTTCTAGCTATGCCTATAGTTATTAACATCTAAACTCAGAGGAAGTCACTCTCAACCTCAAAGCTAAATGCTGGTAAGACCATCGTTACATCAAGCCTTTTCCTATGACATTACACACTGAGACATCTATGTCGGAACACTCCTACTGCAAACCAGTGTCGAATACTCATAAAATGTGAACATAAAAGGGGTCTCACACACAGGGAAAGATGTTTGAAAAACTTCATATTTTCCAGCATTCTGGTAGGCCTTTCCCAAGCCCTCTACCGAGGACTGAATTTTAGTTGGAAATTTAGCCCCAAAGGAGGGTTATATGTAGACCTGCTTGTGCCCAGTTAGAGACTACAACATATAGAACTTGCTTTCCAGTGAAGATGAAAGTATTGGAGCTGTTGCAATATTTATAAATGAGAGAGTCACACCAAAGCATCTGAGAAGAATCATAGAATCATAGAATCATAGAATGTATTGGGTTGGAAGGGACCTTTAAAAGTCATCTAGTCCAACCCCCCTGCAGGAAGCAGGGACATCTTCCGCTAGATCAGGTCCCTCAGAGCCTCATCAAGCCTGGCCTGGAATGTCTCCAGGGATGGGGCCTCCACCGCCTCTCTGGGCAACCCGGGCCAGTGTCTCACCACCCTCATTGTAAAGAACTTCTTCCTAATGGCTAATCTAAACCCACCCTGCTCTAGTTTAAAACCATTGCCCCTCGTCCTATCGCTACATGCCCTTGCAAACAGCCCCTCCCCAGCTTTCTTGTAGGCCCCCTTCAGGTACTGGAAGGCCGCTATAAGGTCTCCCCGGAGCCTTCTCTTCTCCAGGCTGAACAACTCCAGCTCTCTCAGCCTGAAGAAAACTAACATTATTATTATTATTGTTATTATTTTTTTTTTTATTTTCCCTATAATAAGCAGCAATTTCTGACACCACAGCTGTAGGCTGACTCATTCACACAGGACTAAATTGCAAGTAAACCCACTGACTTCAGTAATGTAAACGCAACATAGATGAAAGGAGATAAGTTCAAAAATCTGGAGGCGATTTCAGGTGTTAAACAATGAACAGATTATGAGTAATGCTATAAATGCCATCTCTTCCAAATCATCATTCTAGGAACAAGAAATGTTCATTCTAATGAGTGAAAGAAGAACGAAATGTGTTTTCTGGACCCTGGTAACTTGCTGTTAATTCTCAGACAAGTGAATCCATCCTTCAGTTCCTGCCAGAAGGAAAAGCTCTTAACTCATTCTTCTCACCTAACATCAAAATGTTTATTCAATCACCTAGAAGAGATGGAATGGTGGATTATTTATATTTTCATTGTATATTTAGGGTTTTAACAGGTGTTATCCCAATAGTTTCCCTACCAAGCAGGATTTCCTAGATCTCTACCACTGACCTGTACTGCTCACGCTGTGGATTTTTCTCAGAGGCCAGCTCTAAGGTTTATTATGTTTGACGCTTTTTATTACATCTATTTTCCTTGCTTGCTTTAGTCTGTTTTAAAATTGAGCTCATTGAGCTCAAAGTTACTTTTCCTTGGGTTTTTGCCATATCTTTACTCTTTAACAACTAAAAAGACATGATTTCCTGTATATCCTCAGTAATACAAAGATATGTAACCTTTGCTTCTTCTGACATGTAGAAAAAAAAATCCCATGAATATGAGTAGGTTTCAGACTGTCTGTGTTCAGACTGTGGTATTTGTTTCTATAAGGCATCTTAGCAGCCAGAGGGCAATAGCCAGTATTATTTCACAAAGTTTTTGTATATGTCTAGGTGTAAAGTATAACTTGAGGGTGACCACCACCACTTACTGGAGCCATTGTAATGCTGATTTGATGAGGAAAGAGGGAGCAGGAAAGGAATGGAGACAACTGTTGATGTGTTCAGTGCTCCACTCAAAAATACCAGTTCCCAATATGGATGATGCTTGCTTGAGCAGGGCACCGATGTGACCCGACTGAACAAATTATTGGGCTTTTTTTTACACAAGCAGGCAAAGATGAAGGAAATGCTGCAAATTCAAGAGGGGGCTGATCCATCTGTTACAAGAAACACGCAACTTTATGCTACTTACGGTCCTTGCTTCAAAGCAAGATGGGGCTTTCTCTCTGTACGAGACAGTGGTGCCCACGCACCACCATACACTCATTCGCACAGTTTCAGCACATCCAGCTGTATTAGGTACCAACTAAAGTAACTTTCTCTGTGGCAGGCTTGACTTTGCAACAGTTTTGTATCTTGCTGACATACGACATTATACCGCAAACTTTATGCAACAGAGATTAACGGATTTTGGTTTTGTTTGTTTTGTTTTTTTTTCCCCTCTGTAGAGATGGATCTACTAACTGCAGTCATTTTCCTGGCTGCTTTGCTACACCAGTCTGATGGAGAGGTAAGTGCATTCATCTATGCAAAAGAGACATGTCTGAGCACATTGTATAGATATCTGTCACGGTACAGTCTGGTTTAGTGATCTCTAGCGCTTTAAATTCAGGGCTGGAATTATTGTTAACATGTTAACATAACACAATAAAGATGAACTCTTGGTTTTCTCAGATTTTGCATTAACATCATTCTTCCTCCTATCAAAATATTCTTCACAAGAATAACTTTAAAAATATATTTTCCCCCCCAAAAAATGAATTGAAGATATTCTAAAATAGTTCAGCTAAGTAACAGAAATTTAGTCTTCACCTCTCCTTAGAGAGAATTAATCTTGTAAGATGTAGGTACCTATTATGCACACATTTGATTGTGAGATATTCGTCAAGATCTACTTAATAAGGAATGAAAAGAAATAAGTACTTCAAGGATGCCAATCATCTCTTTCTTGAATAAATCTCGAGCGAACTGCGTCCTGCGTTGATTGTTTTCTTCACCCGAGTATAGCAGCAGCTTGAAATAACTGACTGAGATTTCATTTCTACCACTGTAAATGTCTTAAGTTAAACAAGATGTACAACACCTGGTGGGGTAGGTTCAGCTGCCCAAAAAGTAATGGCTTAGTGCAGCTTGAGATTCTCCAGGGTATCGAAGCCATTCATGGGCAGCTGTACGGACAGCTATACCTTTCTGGAGCAACAGTCTGAGGCTAGGTAGGGCTCTCTGGGCATTTCAAGTGTCATTAGGTGACATTTTAAGCCACTGACTACAGACTTTAAAATCTAGAATTGAGCTCTGAAGCCAAAGCAGTGGGATTCATTCTTATTACTTGAGCATTACAGGATTTAATCTCTCTCATCTTGTACTTCTCTAATTGACCATAAAGGCAAACTGAGGTGACTTTTAGATATTTACATCTATGGTATAGCTATCTAAAATTAAGATAAATCAGCGACTAGAAAAGAGAACTCACAGGCATAGAAGAACCAATAAAGGAAAGCCGGGCATTTCCAAGAAGTTTTACTTTGATGAGAAGCTCATAATTTATCTTGCTTACTAAACTTCTGATAACTGGAACCTTCATTGTTATTGTTTTCCAGATTTTTCAGTATAAACAAATTGGCATTTCCTCCTTTCCTTATTCCAAACTTCAAAACCAAAAACAGATCGTTGAGCAACATAATGAAATACGGAGATCTGTATTTCCCACGGCCAGGAACATGCTGAAGATGGTAAGCTATGCATTGCAACTAGCCTGCTTTCCACATCATTAGCAGAAGATTGTAGCCTCCTTAAACAACCCATTGTCAGTGAACAGAGAGGGCAGGAAAAGTGCTCTGGGATTGAGAAGAAGAAATCAAAATTTTATCCCTTGGTTTCTGCAGGCTTGTAAAATCGTTGCAAAGGTCTTGGGACAGGCCACAAGTGCAATTCGAAACCTCTCTCCTAACAAACTTCTAGTTTTTCCACTTAGAAAAACTCCATTAAGCAATATAGGAACTGTTCCATGCCTAGGGTTATTTGCCTACAAGAACCATGAACACAGGTTTGCCCCGGCCACATTTATTGCCGTCAAACCCACATTAACAGAGCCTGCACAGCGAATCACAGCTTCTTGCCTTACGTTTGTTCGCTGCAATAGACAGCAATATCAAGCCTTTTCAGGGAGAGCATTTAACCCGGGGATAAGGTACAAAATTCAGTGATGGCTCTTGGATTATGGATTACACTCTTTAGACTGTGGGATAAACAGCTCCCTTAGAAGAAGAGAAACACATGCCCTGGATAAAGGAAAGCATATGTAAAGCAAAGGTGGAGCAGGAGCACAACCAGCAGCATGCTTCTGAATGTAGGGGCAAAAAAGACCTAGATCTGTGTAGCCATTTGTCTTCAGCTGACTAGCTTTGCCCATCTCTGCTCCCACCCCTGTCACCCCTGATGTTCTTTGTTATCCCTATCCCGTGAGGAGATGAGCTGGTCAGTGCTTTTTCGTTAAATCTGCATGTGAGACTTGCAAACATTCCTCAGGTTCAAAATCCAGCTGATGTCTGTCACTACATCTCAGCCCCACCTGGGATGAAAATCAGTTTTATACCACCTAGTGCACTGCACCCTGCAAAGTTAACTCAGACACAAACCCAAAAGAACACAACAATATGTTATAAAATTCCTATAAATCAGGACCACCTGGAGATCAGGCCTATGTGATACTGTGCGGAATAAGCTGCTCTGCAACCTCTTAATGCCGAAGAAATGTGGTGCCCATACCTCAGTAGTGTAAACTGGCACGACTCCTCTGCTTTCTGTTGAGGACCATGGGAGCATTCAGCGCACAACGCCCAAGTCGCTCCCCATTGTTTTTCTTCTCATGGGCTGCACTAACCTGCCTGTGACCTGGGCACTTCTTCCTTTGTGTCTTTCAGGTGTGGAGTGACAAAGCTGCCAAAAATGCTCAGAAATGGGCAAATAAGTGTGGGATGAAAATCAGTCCAAAAGAACAGAGAATCATTAACGGTACATGACAAATATGGAGCCTAAGCTGATGGGTTAACGACAATTTGCAGAAGACCCCTGTGCATGTGAACTAGAAATAAGGATAATAAGTTTTAATCTTTTGTTTTAATCCTTTTTTAGGATTATTAAACACAAAAACATCGTCTTTGTCAGATAAATACCCTGAAAGACAAACTGTTCGAACTTGAGCGAGAGGGGTGCTATGTAATTGCCCTAGTTTTGTACCTTTCTTTAAGTGTCTGCTTTTGGCTTCTATTGGAAACAAGACTGCACAATAGATGACCATGTTGGTATTTACAGTCATTTTTGTGTAATATTTTGTGGTCAAATAAGTATCTGTGACTGAAAGCTCGCCAAAATCAGAGTAATATTCCCTGCAGCTTTCATAGGATCAGGTGTACTGCCCTCTTCTTAAAATCTCAGGGCAAATAGGTTGCCATCATAAAGATTTTTTTAGGATGTAACTACACCCTTCTGTCCTACCTCCCACCCTACAGCTTGCTTCTCTCTTAAGTGATAAAATAGACTTAATTCTACTCCAGGTATCACCTGCGGTGAGAATGTATTACTGTCATCTTACCCAAGAACATGGGATGAAGCAATTACAGTCTGGCACAGTCAGTCCTCCAATTTCAAGTACGGATTTGGAGCAACTGCAAAAAATGTCAATATCGAGAGCTTTACTCAGGTAAGGAGAGTTGACACAAACTGCAGTGATATGCTAGAACTACAGGAGTACACTTAAGGCAGCTGGGAGAGATTTATCATCAGAAAAAATATTATCATCGTCATCAAACCATTTTCTATCATTCACACCCCAATCCAAAGATGAATGATAAATTAAAACTCTTTTGCATCTAATTCTGAGGCAATGGAACCAGTATTTTGGAAGAGTTGTCTGGAAGAGAAATATTATTTTGTAGAAAGTAAAAAAAAAAAAAGAAAAATTGAATATTTTTGCTTTAGAAATATTTTTTTTCTATATAGGGGTTGAAATACCCCATTAAGAAATGTCAAAGCAAAATATTTATGATGAAAATATTTGAATTTAAACCTCAGTGCCCTGACAGAAACTGTGTTCAAAAACATTTAAAAACTGGACGACATGGTTAACTCATTTTTCTATTTATTATTTCTGACAGCTAAATGGTAAACTTAAGAGATAAATAGACAGAACGAACCAAAAAATTATCTTCTGGCTCTGTTATTTTGTGAGCTCTTTGATGAGAATTCAGTAAAACATGAATCTGAAACTATGTGTTTATTTTTTGTTCTACAGCTAATCTGGTACAACAGCTACCAGGTTGGATGTGCCGTCGCCTACTGTCCTAGGAGCCAGTTCAACTATTTTTATGTTTGTCAATACTGTCCTCCGTACGTACTGCCTTTTTATTCATTTAAGATACGGTAATTCTGGATACGTTTTAAAAACTCCTGTGGTCCATTGGTCATGTGTAGGATAAAATTGTTACAGTTTATTTTAACCATTTATAATTTTGAAAATACTGGTGTGAATTGTGGGTTTAACATCAGGTTAAATAGCAGTATTTATTTTATTTCACATTGGAATAGCTCTTAGGGAAATTTTAGCATATGAACAAAGAAAGGTCTGTCTCTGTCAGAATCATGCACAAATCATTGCATAACTTTGACCAACAACAAGAAAGTCAGATGCAAAGTGAAACCAACAGCAAATGAATATTCACAGCAGTAAAGAGCACATCTGAAACAGCTGAAGGCCTCTGCTGAGGTTATTTCCTTATAAGCCACAATCACTTGAAATCCATTAGAAAAGCAGAACTAGGAAGTACGTAAGATTATTTTTTTTTAACTGATAATGCTATACAAATATAAATAATTGATAAATTTTCTTTCTCTAGACCTTATTGTCCCTCTTATTTAAAATCAAAGTTCTTGTGTTCTATGAATATCTGAAACTAAAACATGACTGTCTATGAAAATAATTTTATTCCAAAACATCTGGATGCCTTTCATTGTGATAAAATAACATAAACTGTTGTTAATGTCTCAGAGCTGCACTTTGATCTTGTTTTATGTTTTATTTCTTTAAAATTTCAGAGGAAATAATGCAATGCAAATAGCTACACCTTACAAAAGCGGACCGAAATGTGCAGATTGTCCCGGACACTGTGACAGAGGGCTTTGCAGTAAGTGAATGTATTCTCCTCCTTACAACAAACATTGCATTGCATCAGATAATAATGTTGTTCCTTTGTAGCGTTTTACTTTTGCACAGTTATTTCTTGCTAATCTGGATGTAAGATCCTAGAGTTGCCCCTTTCATTTGCCCCCCAAAAAACCAGTGGTTAAATATCCCACCAGAACAGGCACAATCTTGAGAAGAAGAGTGGGACCAGATGACCTCCAGAGGTCCCTTCCAACTTCAACCATCCTGTGATAAAGGGGGAAATTGTGTTGCTGTTGGGCAATACATGCATTATCACACCATCAATCTTCTATTGCCCTCTTCTGGAAAGCTCAAGACAAAATGTCTTGACATACATCTACAGCTAAGGGCACAAAAAAAGTGTCAGAATTCCCACATCTGTATGTACGTGAAGATCTGCACAGGCCCCTGGGTTCTGCAGACTTCCACGTGGAGCAAGTCAAAGCGTACAAATAGATGGGAACCGTAAGATACCGCCTTTCTCCCTGCATTCCCTTTTCTGTAATAATCAAGAAATTTTAAAAGCAGAGCTAAAGTACAAAGACTATGTAAACATGAAAATTTAGAAGTTTTGGAAAATGCAGAAGTATCAGACCAGGACTTGGTTTTCAACTAATATTTCATGGTTTTGTTTCTGTCTCTTATATTTCAGCCAATCCTTGCAAGCATCAAGACTACTTTGGAAACTGCAGAAATCTGAAAATCTTGTTTAGCTGTAACCATTCCCTGGTGAGGGAGAAGTGTCCTGCTACCTGTAGATGCACCACTCAAATCGTATAAAGTCCTGGTGGATGTGATTATGGCTGCTGCGAGACTGATTAGGAAAGAGTAGAACTCACTGTGAGGTGTATTCACTCTGAGTGCATCAGCACAGATTGACCTATAGGTAACACTTTTTTCTGAAATCTCACGGTTACTTCAGTCCTAAACAAGTCTAGTAGCTCAGCCTAACCTCTGATATTAGTTTAGACTTTGTAGAAATCATGCTTAAGCTACTAATGTGTTACTTTGTGGTTTTCCTTGCAGTGGATCTTCACAGATTCATTGCTTTTTAATGGAAAATACACTTTTAAAACACTTTCGTTTTTTTGCAAATTATGTTAAACGCCACTTTACTTTCTTCTGTTACCTTTTCTTTGATTATCAATGGAATGTATTCCTGCTAATAAAAACACGATTTACCACCGGTTCACAAACAGAGCTTTTCATTGAAGTTATTTATAATTCAATCTTTTTTCATTTGGAAAATTCCTTACAGGTATTTCAAGGCTCTTTGGTGCTTCGTGTCAGTGGGGATGAGAGAGGAAAAGACAAAGCAAAAAGGGATGAATTTTTTGGTATGGCCAAAATAAGAGGCACACATTGGACCTGCCAGCTTTTACTCTGTGGCCTAAAAGCAAAGCTTCTGATACATCTGTGTATGTAGGTGATAAATGATAATTTTTTCATATGACACCAACAGTCAAGAAATATGAAGCTTTTTAAAAGCATTCATACAAAGAAAGAGGTGTATATAGCCCTTCCCATCCTCTCTATGAGTAAGTCAGTGCCACACTTTCTTGGAATTTATATTGATGCAGGTACTAAAATATGCTGCTACAAATAAAACAAAACAAAACAAAACAAAACAAAACAAAACAAAACAAAACAAACTAAAAGAAAACCCACAACACAACAACAACAACAACCAAACAAACAAAAAATCAAGCAAAAAGAAAACAACCCAAACCCAAACAAGCAGTAGATCCAAGTCCCCCAAAATCCCCATCAAAATATCTGATTTTCTCCAGGACTTCCCAGGAACCCTCTTAGTGCCAGTTCCTAGCAGTGCACAACTTTAGGACGTCTCCAAGAGGATTCAGTTCAGCTGAAGGGCGTAGATGTGCCTTCTCCCACCCCTGTTTGCAGGCGGGTCACCAGATCCTGCCCCGGGGGAAGCTTAACTGGATCTGCTGCAGGTGGTCACAGGGCCACGTTGTTTGTGTATTGCTTCTAATAATGCATTTCCTTGAGTACAATTTTTCATTTCACAACTTTCCAGGTCCTGTACAATGCAGGGCATGACTTCAAAGGACTGTGTATCTGTATTGACCCAGAACTCAGGACTTAGACTAGTTACCTGTCAGTGGCACTGGTTACCTGGGGAAACTTTCTGACCCTTTTAGTGAGGGCCATTATCACAGTCATGCCTCTTTAGATACTGACAACATGATTACATTGACAAAACAGTGTTTCAGAATCATCTTACAGCTTTTTCTTTTACACGTTATAGCTTTTATCCCATCTTTATATTTCTAACTTTAACAAAAAGGTAGATACAGGGTAGATAGCAGGGGAGTTGGACTAGATGATCTCTAGAGGTCCCTTCCAACTCTGAAATCCTGTGATACAAAGGAAATAGAAGCTCTCTGCTTACAGTTTATAAGCTTTGATAGATGTTAAAAAATGAGCAAACATCTGGAATCACAGAATCACAGAATCACAGCATGGTTCGGGTTGGAAGCGATCTTAAAGATCATCTAGTTCCAACCCCACTGCCCTGGGCAGGGACACCTCCCACTAGACCAGGCTGCTCAAAGCCCCATCCAGCCTGGCCTTGAACCCCTCCAGGGATGGGGCATCCACATCTTCTCTGGGCAACCTGTTCCAGTGCCTCACCCCCCGCGCAGTAAAGAATTTCTTCCTGATTTCTTCCTGGAACAGCCTCTTCTCACTGCACAGAGAAGCTCGTCCCACTAACCTTCCTCCTGATACGTCCTGGTGCCATGCAGGATGCACTAGGGTGTCCCACCAGACCTCCACCTGCTACTCAAGATGAGTGTTGGTCTCTAATGAGTCTTGAGTCACACATACCAGCCCTGGGCAGGACTGATCCCACTTACCACCTTCCCTTCCTATTTTAGACCAGCAAAAATCATTTTCTTTATAGGACTGCAATTCTGGTTAAAAACACAAGAGGGTGAACCATACCCAGACATTCAGCTGCATCGGGTTTTCCTTTTGCTACCTGTAGAAAGGGCTCCTCGTTTTACCAGAAATTAAAGTTCTGGGCCTACCCTGGCCTGATTTTGACGCTTGCTTGTATGGAATTTCTTAGCTAATACTGGATGAATAAATAATCACTACGTATAGAAACCGTTTGGTAGCGGTTTCTTCCCCTCCATTGTTTCATCCTCTCTCTGCTGGCCAAATTACTATGATACCAGAGCAATTTATACTGTCAAATTAAGGCAATTTATAGTTCCAGGATATAAATGACTAGTTCTTGTAGCCTTGATTTTCTACCTCCCTGAAGCTCAGTTTCAACATTGTGACTGTGTGCCACTTTTTAAGTTTCCTACAACCACAGCAACATTTGTAGAAAGTGTAATTCAAACCAAAGCTGAGTGGGTATTTCCTAAGAAACCTATGTTTTCCTCAGAAAATACTAATATGTAAAACCCCAGTTCTCTTACAGGCAGATACATAATTTTGGCAAAAACCTCAGGTGTTTTCTGGGATATTTTCCAAGATTTAATTTCTGCTTGCAACCAATGAGATGGGTGTTAAAACTCCTTCCACACACACACTTTCTTCTTCCTCCCTCTCTCTCTGGGCCAATGAATATTTAAAGAGGAATGAGCTTATTGTCAGAGATTTCTGAGAGAGCTCCCTTCTCAAAGAGGCAGCTTTTATGCTCTGGATATCCAGCTATGGTGTCTGAGCGTGGCAGCAGCACTAGCTGGGGGACATCTTCTGCATCATGAAGTGCCACCCTGGAGCATCATGCACCCTGCTGGGCTACTGCAGGGTATCCAGGCATTAACCTTCTTCCTTTCCTGGGGAATTTCAAAAGATTGTGCTTCCTTTTTGATGTGGAATAGAAGAAATAGCAGGGGAGATGAAATGCTACCTGGGTGATGCTGTTTCTCAATACAGACTTCAAAGAGAGCTTGGGACACTCCACTTAGTTGTTCATGTCCCAGGAAAGCTGAGATGTTTCTGAATATGAGTTTCCCATATGTGGGTGAGGTAAAAGCAAAATGACATTCACTGAGATCCAGCATGTCAAATAACATTTTTTTTCCCTTCTCTGACTATTTTCACAAACTTATTTTTTATACTGATCCACTGAGAGTTGTTTCCTTTGCGGTACTAGAGCATGCTTTTTGGTATGTGCTGAAGTTACAGCTACAGAATTGTGCTCCTTTTTAGGTGTAGCTCAGGCAAGAAACTAGCAACACCGAGAATTTCTTACAATTTCTATTCTGGTTCCAGATACACTCACAAGAAGCACATATGCCAAGAGATGATAAGAGCAACTACTATGGTACAAGTCTAAGTTTTATCTGTGGAGAATGATGTAAAAGCTCTTCAGTAGTTAACTTACATGACAAGGACTTTAAACACAGAGTTTTGAACAACTGTTATGAACTAACTCTAATAGTCTTATGGCTTGTGAAGAAAAAACTTTTCCAATATTTAAAAAGTGTGAACTGCAGTAGTCACATTATCTAATTTGTCTGTCTGAGAATCAGCCTCTGGGCTAAGCAAAACAGAAGGTCTTTCAGTATCACAAAGTCTTGCTGAGAGTCATGGATTTCCTTGTTTTTCTCCATCTACTGGTATGATAGAGACACCAATTCTTCCATAAATCTCGTCTCACTCATGTCCTTAACATATCACACCTACAATAACAACAGGTTAAGCAGCTAAAGCTAAGACTTTATACTAAACGAAAAGCAAGGTTTGGAAACCTTGGCATGGCATTCGAAATTTGTGTTGTCAGAATATCCAATGAATGCCCCAGAAAAAAAAAAAGGTAGCAAGATCCTTGAAGACCAAGCACCAAAGGGCCATCAGAGCAGGGAGAGAATGAGGATGTTCCCCACCCTTGGGCTGCTCCCGCTCTTCTGGGCCAGGCTGCCAAAAATTGGATTCCTCTAAGTGTAAGGGTCACATTTGAACTGTGAAAAACAGGAGACAGACTTTCTCATTAAGAAGCTACTTGACAGCTACTGTGTCTTGTCTGGGCTGTAAGCAAGACATCTAACCTCCGTGCTTCGGTCTCACCAACTGCAACACAGAGATAAACTGACACAGTCAGGGCAAGGAAGATTAATGAGAGAACACTGAGAAAGAGCCTATGAAACACTAAGACCTGTTATTTATAATATCACTCTTGGTAGCCACACCTCCAGTATAATTATATCTTAGTTTAACCACAAGTCAAGGGGACACGGGGCAGCAGGAGATACAAGAGAGGAAACGACACTCCCTCCAGCGCTGACCCACCTCTGGTGTCTGAAGGTTCAC
The DNA here is from genome assembly GCA_013398915.1 of Dromas ardeola. NCBI lineage: Eukaryota > Metazoa > Chordata > Aves > Charadriiformes > Dromadidae > Dromas > Dromas ardeola. Next base: position 66,358 of record VYZM01001174.1, on the reverse strand, counting down.
GGGCTGGTCACTGGGCTCCATTGTCTGGTCTTGGGTCGGTGCAATGCAGCCATGGGGCTGTTCCATAGGACTAACAAAGATATTCTGACACCCACATCAACAAGTCTTGAAAAAAGGCAATTTTGGGGAAAAGTTGAGGTAACAGCTTGGCATGGAAATACTCTCATGTACATTAAGGAAATGACCTATGTTAACTGTTCATTCTGTTACTGATGGGCAACCCAATGTTCAACGGGTAACTGAAAATGACTCTTTAAAATGTTTAGCATCAGATATTTGGGGTTTTCCACAGCAATGGAAATGATCATTTCAAATCAAATGACATTTTCCTTTTCGTGTTTTGCATCATTAACACTGCTCTGCTTTCCTCTCTTCTCTCGCTTCTACATAAAGTGATGGAGGTAAAGGAGGAAAACGCAAGCTGCCAAACTAAGATGAAATTAAGGCTTTAATTTGTTTTGTTGACAAATTTGAATGAAACACAAGATTTTTTATTTTATTCATTGACTTCAAAACAACAATTTTTATTTTAGGGCATGCATTACCATTCACCTATCTTCTTTAAAAAGTCCTTCCCAATGTAAATATATTCCAGAAACCTGTACTGCAGTTAACAAAGGAAGTTAAACCATGTTATTTTTATTTAGTAATATATGGCATTCTTTGTGCAGGCACATATGATAATTCAAGTTTTCCACAAACCATTGCCTGACGTGTCAAAAGCTGTATGTTTTGGAAAATTTTCAAACGTAGCGCTTGTGATTTTTGCACAGAATTAAAACACTGAGGAATAAGGTAGAGTTTCTAAGCACTACTGCTTCTGAAGCACAGAAATTACACAAAACCAGTAATTTCAGAGCAAGAATGGATTCACCTCTTGTGCAGATGTGGCTGTGCAACTCTGGCAGTATAGAATCATAGAATCGTCTAGGTTGGAAGGGACCTTTAAGATCATTGAGTCCAACCATTAACCTAACACTGCCAAAACCACTGCTAAACTGTGTCCCTAAGTACTGCGTTTACCTGTCTTTTAAATACCTCCAGGGGTGGTGATTCCACCACTTCCCTGGGCAGCCTGTTCCAACGCTTGATAACCCTTTCAGTGAAGAAATTTTTCCTAATACCCATCCTAAACCTGTCCTGGCACAACTTGAGGCCATTTCCTCTTGTCCTATCACCCATCATTTGGGAGAACAGACCAATCCTCACCTTGCTAGACCCTCCTTTCAGGTAGTTGTAGAGGTCTCCCTCAGGTCTCCCCTCAGCCTCCTTTTCTCCAGGCTAAATAACCCCAGCTCCCTCAGCAGGTCCTCATAAGACTTATTCTCAAGACCCCTCACCAGGTTCATTGCCTGGACATGCTCCAGCGCCTCAATGTCTTTCCTGTAGTGAGGGGGCTCAAAACTGGACACAGCACTCAAGGTGGGGCCTCACCAGTGCAGAGTACAGGGGGACAATCACTTCCCTAGTCCTGCTGGCCACACTATTCCTGATACAGGCCAGGATGCTGTTGGCTTCCTTGGCCATCTTGGCACACTGCTGGCTCATATTCAGCCAGCAGTTGACCAACACCCCCAGGTCCTTTTCCACTAAGCAGCTCTCCAGCCACTCTACCCCAAGCTTGTAACGCTGCATGGGGTTGTTGTGACCCAAGTGCAGGACCAAGCACTTGGCCTTGTTGAATCTCATAGCGTTGGCCTTGGCCTATCAATACGATAGAGAAGACTTTCCTCCGTCACCCAACGATGTATCAGAAAACATTAAAATGTCTCCTATTTTTTTGAAGTAGACTCCTAAGATAGTTTTTTGTTTTTAGGAGTGGTTCTTGTGCAGGTGTCACTATTTCTTATGTCAGGAGATGTTTCTCAATATATTGGTTACCGCAAGTGATAAAATTGCTCTTTTTTTCCTTCCATTTTTATTATACAGGAGGTAACACATTAGTAATGCAAAACTGTGTTTGATTAAAAGGAATAAATCTTAAAAAGAACTGAGCTTTCATATGAACATTTAGTATCCTGGAAACCTATCACATGGAACAGTTTAATCATTCAGTTTAAGCACAAGTTCTAGATGTCCTTTGCAGCATTCATTTTGAACTTGTGGCTTACAGGCAAGCCCTCTTGAATTTTTTTTGACTCCTATGTTTGACTCCATGCATACTTCCTCAGCCTGATGAGTAGCACAAAATATGATACTGTTCAAGCACAGTCCAAATGTTAAAATGATTTAGGGGAATATTTTTGTCAACTCAGAGGTGTGAAAAATTCTCACCTTCCAACACTTCTGTGCTGGCAGAAGTCCTGCTGCACAGAAGCTTGTAACAGCAAAACATGTCCCTCATCAGAGATTCTTTTTTAATATTGGAAATGTTATCAAAAAAGCTCTTTTGCTACTAAAAGCTGTGTGTCCAGCTAGGAAGGACTTGGCACTGGTGTATGAATACAGGCTTCTCATCCACAGGTAGACTAACTCAAAGTCAAGTCTATTTTCACCACCTTGATCCATAAGGTCTAATGATACAAGATTCTAGCCATAAATACTTCCAGTAAGCAGAAGAGCCTACTAATTGATTGTGACAACAATTGTATGTCAGAGTGAGTCAGTTAACATCTGGCAAGATCCAGGTAAAGATCTTGGAACACCTAGTTTGCACACGCTCTAGCTCTTATGGTAGTGTAAGGACAGCGTTCTTTCTCTTGGTTCAAGGCAAAATCTTGGTATCTGAGACAATGGCAGGAAATGAGGCAAACAATTCATGTCTGAAAGTCTGGTAAATCTGGACACATTTTACTCACAAGCCTTTCCAGATCAAAATCAGGCTTTGAGTCTCCTCCCTGTTATTTTTTCCAAAGCAGACACTATTGTTGTGACTTGGTGGTTATCTGGCAGGCTTTCCTGGAATTCTGTGGTTTCGTGACTGTCTGGAGAACTGTTGTCACAGGTTAAAGAGTTTTATTTACCACTTTATATACCCACAGGAGGAAGCTCAACTCTTTACCCTCTCTCCTTCCTCGGGCACCTATACTGAGTGGACTGTTTTCATGCAGAAATGGTGGTATCTATTACATTCTTGTCTCACCTAACCCTATTCCTATCAGAAATTAAAGCAGCCCTTGTTTAAGACACTTATTTATTTTATTACATATTTCCCTTTAGCTATAAATACCAGGCACAGGCTCATGTGGTTATCTTCAGGGTGTGCGAGGAGTAGTCGTGCCTAAAAGGCTTTTTCAAAGCCCATTGGAGACAATGGAATGAGTGGGTCTGATTGACACCTGTCAGTGGCACAACAGAAGGGACATGTTTCATTTGCCAACACATACACCCAAACTTCTTGCTGCCATTCACAGTGAATTTTCTGATATGTTTCCTAACTATTTTAAGAATGGTACTTGACACTGAAAACATAAAAGTAACCTGCCCATGTGTCCTGCAGTCCCAAAGGTGACTTCTCAAAAGACGGGTTGATGCTTGAATAGGTCTTCATAACACCCTCATTTCAGACAGTTGAGGAAAATGTTTGCAGTTAAGGCACTGGTGTTGGACCATAGCAAACAGGAGTCCTGATGTTAAACTTCTCGAGTCTTCCCTGGAAAGGATCCTGGAATAACTAAGGGCCTGATCCTCAGACTGCAGAGGATTCTTTGCTTCAATTCCTCATCCATGAAATATAAATTATGTTTTCTCAAATTAATAATCTGCTATGTAGCTAAGCTAGTTAAAGTCTCTGAGAATTTCAGGTGGGATTCATCTCGCCTAACTTTAGAGGCCTCTGGAGTTAGTCCTTTTTATATTTGAGAGAGAGGCAGAGATAGAATAAAAGAGTGAAAGAGAAATAAGTAATTTTTACCTGCTTTGGGTATCTGTATTAGGATATGTTTAATTACAGTCCATAAGTATCTATTTTCCTTATCTCTAATAAAGTGAGCACCAGCTCACTGAGATAAATGTAGACATCTACAATGTAGACATTCATTTCTACAGACGACACATGGAATTAAAAGCTAGGAACTCCCCTTTCTCCCTTTTAGTAATACAGGAAATTTATTATGGCAGAAACCTTAAAGTCATTTGAAGTGTGCTATTATGTGTCCTCTTAGTCTTCTCTTGTTCTAAGTGAAAAGAAAACATTCAATTGTTCTTTCTGGGTCATTGGGTAGAAAGCAGATACACTGAGGGTGTGTAATGTACCTGCTTTAGAGGATGACAAGTTATTTGTCCAGTTCTAAGCAACTCAATCTGTAGATTTTTTGTGGTCAATGGGTGGAAGGAGAAAATAGTCCAAAACTAGTAGGATGAAGCATAGGCCTGGAAAAGCTTCAGGCCATAAAGGGAGTCACAACGATTAGTTTAGACCAGATGCTTAACACTTACTCAGTTTTCTGTGATAATGTGGGAGACAGTCAACATAAACCAACTCTACAAGGGAAGACCTGGGTGTATTAATTGCAGGATGACTGTTAGCTATATGAGGGAAGTGGTAATCAAATGTCACCTTAGGATGTAGCACGCATTTCCAGAAAACAGAAGAGCTAATGCTATCTTACTTATTGGTAAGAATATATTTGAATTTATTCTGTTTAAAGCTCTCCTTATTTGTCATTAAATGAGCTGAAATTAAGCCCCAAAAGCAGAGATATTAACATATTCGGGAAAACAGACAGTCTGCAATACCAGAGAAAACCAAAGGGCGCATTTGACTGGAAAAAGCAAAAGCTGAAAGGGAATATGATTGCTCTCTACAAACATAAGAAGGGTTAAAAAAATTCAAGAGCTGCTTGAGCTACCAGATATTTTTATTACAAGAACAAGATATATGTATTAATAAATTTAGTGAAGAAAACAGTTTCTAAGCATTAAAACTGGAAAGGTCAGCAGCAACCTTCCAACTGAATGAAGGACATGAAAACTTTACAAATAGAGGGCAAAACATTTATGGAAGGGATTATGTGGTAAGGTACCTAAATTCCAAGAAAAGTCCTCAATGACCTAAAAATTCCCTGTGTTCTTAAACAGACAAGTGCTGGGTGATTGGAGAGGTAAAAATTATCAGTCACAATAAATAGTGTGCTGGAGGCAGCCATTGTGCTTCTTCCACAGATTGTAGTGGCTGAGTGTCATGAGAAAATCAGCTTATAAACGGGAAAGGAGAGAGGAGACAATTGTAAAAAAAAGAAATGTATAAAGAATCAGGAGGGAAAAGTGAAGTGAGATGAAAACAAGCAGTAGAGAATGTGAAGACAGGCAGACAAACCATGAGATATTGGAAAGGCCATCCAAAAATGTAGAAAGTTTGCTGGGCAGGCAAAATTCACCAGAAATATGACTGACCATCCAAGTCTAGTATTTAATAATGGGCACTGAAGAGCTTTTGGGGCACTGAGGGAGCTCATAGGCTTTAATGGCCCTGAGCAGCCTCCCTTATAGCCTCCCCCATCACCTGCCCGTGGCCACAAGAGCCCTATTTTGGCTCATCCTGTCTCATCTCAGTGTACCTGTCTCTACTCTTGTTTTTTGTCCTGCCTCCTGGATGGGCCTTGGACCATCGTTTATGTAATCAATAAACATAAGAATAGGTGCTTTTGAAATACAGCAACAATCCAGATCATTTTGACAGAAGATTGACCGTAATATGTCACAAACCAAGCTTAAATCTTTGGAGCTTAAATTGTTCCAGTGGCCTCACAAAAACAGTCATTGCAGATCTAGCTAGGCAGATCAGTTGAACGAATCAGTACAAAAGATTTTTTCCCAGCACTATATGAGTTATTTAATGCTGGTAAGCATATGTTTTAGTTGTACCTGGAAAGTTTCTAAGAAGAATCTGACATCTAATGAGCTATGGCATGAAAACTTGTATCTTTCACAGGTCGATATGAACACTTCAGGGACTGGACTTTTCCATTGAAATTATTTTTCCTTATATGCCCATACTTATTTACTCTCAATTTGTTGTAGCACCTCCAGACTTGGCTTGTCCCGGAAGGGTGGTTGTATTTTAGATCGTAAGTTTGGTTGCAGTTGTATATTGAATTTGTGCTTGGCCCATTGCAAGGAAATAATAAATTCATCTTGTCAGTTCAATAGCACAGGACTACTTCTGGGTATTTGGTGATTTAGTACCTACTTCCTGGTAACTAAAAAACAGTCATGTAAATTAATTATGAAGGTCACAAATCATGTCTTCCATTTGGTCAGCATTCAAGCTACAAAGAAGTCCCTACTTGCCTAATATTCAGACAACTGAACAAGATGTTAGTTGTACATAGGGAAAAAAAAAAACAATATGAGAGTTTCTTGCAGGAATTATTTATGTGCTGATTGTTCTACCTACATTTGCTACTTGTGCCGAGGTCATACTGATTATAAGTTGCAGATCAGTGTTAACACATGTACAAAATGCACAGTTTATGTTGGGTTTTAAGTTGTGGTGTGGCTCAGATTTTACGGCATTCGCTGCGTCGTCAAAATCAGTCACTTACTATTTCTGTCTCTTGACAAATCCTCATGTAGGTCAGACCAATTATTTCAGGCATTGCCACTAAATGGTACCTTGCTGCGATGCTACTAAGCTACATTACAGCTTGGCCTCTGAGAGGCTGATGTTTATATAAATGATGAAAGTGCCACACATAGCAGGGGGTCTTCTGGGATCAGCTCCCTGGAGCCTGTTTCCTACTGTCTCAAGTCTACAGACACTCTCACCGAGCTGGCGGCTATGGATGGATTGTTGTACAAAAGTAGCCCTGGGAGCTATATTAGCTAGGGAAAGTGAGGCTAACGCATCTTTTCATTGAGGAATATTCCCTAACCACCCTCTTTGACTCTTCATGCATGCAACGCAATTATTGCGGGAAACGTAGCTTTATGTAGCTCGCTTAAGATTTCTGTACCATTTGTGTACTCTGAAAGATTTACTGCAGAGAGAAGTACTTAACCTTCTCAATAGGAGGGCACGATGAAGTGGAAGAGATGGGAACAGGCTCTCTTGCTGAAACAGAAAGCATGCCAGTTTTCCTGGAGTCGTCACTCCGGTGAGGTGGCCTTTCCTGCCACCTCCTCCTCCTCCTGCCACCAACGCAGCACTCAGGACCTTTGCAGGCAAAGCACAGCATTGTACTGAGCCAAATTGTAACTGTAAAAGACCACCAGGGGCAAAAAAAAAAAAAGAGGATTTGTAAAGCTGAAAAGGGTTTTTGTAGTTTTCAACAAACAGGGAAATGGAAATCATACCCAACATTTATAGTTAATGGAATTGACACCTTAAAACTCAGAAACATAGAAAATTGGTAAAGAACTTGATATGAGGAGCAAAAGTTCCTGGGCCACAAGACAGAGATTGTAAATCAACTTGTCACAGACAAGGCAAAGAGATGAATACACTTACCATTGCAGTTACATCCCCTAAAGTCATAGCTCTCTAGAGTCACTAGTTCTCAAAAGCACTTTTTTGGTCATTATTGCTCACAGTGAAACAGATTCCCACCCATGTGCAAACTGAGGCACCTAAATTGATCACTTAAATTATGAAAGGGGTGCATGTGACCTGTGTACAAGCCCAGAAAAATATCTTATATATGTCTAGAAAATACTTTCTACAATGTGGGATTTGGAAGCCAGAGAAGTGAGGAGGGGGAAAGCCACTATATAAATGAAACTTTTAGGGAAGAAAAGAATTGGTAGCAAAAATTCATATTACTTGCTAGGAAGGATGAAACTAATAAGGGAAATCAACATGTTACAGCATGTGCAGATTCACAGATGATCAGGACTTTTACCCAGAGCTGAGGCTGAGAGTCCACTTAAATTTTATCTCAACTTATAGATGAACATAGAAGGGGTTGCTAGAAACTGATTTGAAGACTCTTTTGTGAATAATGTGATCTTCAAGTAAAAGGTAATTCAGAAGAATACATAACTTCCTTGACACTGGAAAACAACCCTCCAAACTCCATGCTGCCAATAACTCTATACTAGCACAGCTAAGAAATCCTGTAAACAGCAGTGAATAATAATTATTTTTAGGTTCATCTTTCTATTTTTCTTTTTTTTAACAGCACAGCCACTATTGAGCTTCTACCAAAGCCGTTGCTTTGGTAGAATAAAACTTTCTGTTTCATTTAAATCTTGTCCTGTGTTTGGGGAATTTTTTGTTTTGATTAACCTGAATGTAACAAGAACACACTGAAGGCAACAAATCTAAATCAAGTGGTGCTGTAGTGCATCTGCAACCCAAGAGAAATCTGGAGATCGTTCAGATTGATGTGCACTTGCATTTGCTGATGCCAGTAAGGAAAGCTGTGTCATGAAATGTGAGTGAGGAACAAAAGACTTCTCAATTTCCCTGACAAGTGCCCTTTCCTAGTGCTCTTCTAGCAAGATGCAGAGAGTAGAGTGAACACAAACACAGGTGTATTCGCAGCTCCAGACTGGATTTTGAAACCTAGAGGCAGTGCTCAGTAACGAAAAACAACTGAGATGATACATTGCCATGTCTGAAGTCATCTCCTTGTGCTTTTTCAGAGGCTTAATACCTGCTTGTCCTTAAAGCAAGACTTAAGTAAAGGACTTCACGCTGGCAGGAACAGCATCTCTGTAAGAGCCATCTCAAGTGCCCAGATACAGTTAATCTCAGAGGACTGATGGGGAGCAAGAGAAAAATGTTAACACAAGAAAGAACAATAGACGTACATGATTTATCACTAACATCTTTTGCAAGTAACATACGAGACTTAAAGCATTCATCTCCTTTATACTATTTCTTATTGCTTTCTCAGGAGCTTCCCTGCAGCAGTCAGTCCCTTTTTTATCACAAGAGCAGTACAAACTGGCCCCTCTGTAAGGGAGAACGAACCCCGTTATCTCTTGCAAACAGCTTTCCTGCAAGTGTGGGATACACCTCAACCAAAAGTTTCTGCTTCTGCATTTTATTTTTAATTTGCAGCACTCATTCAATAAAAGCAGAACATGAAAGAGTGAAGTTTTTAAGCCCACCATGCTAGTCTTCGACAAGGTTCACTTTAGCCAAACACAGATTAATTGGATGTAATTCTCTGGCCTATTTTATTTATAGGAGAGAACAAAAAGACTGAGTAATTCCTTCTAGTCTTAACCTCTATCAGTTCTTTGCGTACTGAAGTTGTACAGTAATCATGCATGGGCTTCCATAGGAAGAATGTCTCTGTGATTTCAAATGGAAAAATAAAACACAGTTACTTCAGCAAGAGACCCTGTAATAACGAGGTAAACTAAACCACCATCTACATATTTAGCTGTGATCGCTATGTGTCCATTGTGTTTCCTCCCTCTCCTGATGAACATCTTCGTGTTTCCTGTAATACATTTTTAGTGGTGCATTAGTGACATTGTAAGAAGTCAGGTTAAGAGGCTGAAGGGGGTGATATGGATCCAGTCAAGACAATCTTATTGTTGTTATCCAAAGAGTCAGAAAACACACTTATTGTCACTTCCCTCTTCAAGTTGAAAGACACAATTTAAGGACCGCGTGGACAAACTGCATTTACTTGGCTGAGCTTTCAGCTTGAGGTGCTGATTCAAAGCATTAAAGTTAATGTTTAATGAAAAAACTCTTCCACCGTGACACCATAGAAATGGGATAAATGTCAATGTCCTCAAAAAAACTTATTCAGCTCAAGGTTCAGGAGGTCTAAGAAATATTTCTGTCACAGTGTGCAGGCAAGCTGCACCTTATCCTGCCTTTCCAGTCTCTATAGCTACGTCCACAGTAAGAGCTCACACCAAGAAGTAGCTTAAAGATTGGCGTGCACTTAAGTCATGCTCCGTAAGTCCACATCACTGTCTGAGGGATACTCACAGCTCAGACTTCAATGAATTAAACCCAGAGCTTTGAATAGCATCAGCCTCTTCAGCAGACCACATTAGTTCTCTTCTACAAGGCATCCTGAAGCTGATTTGAGCCTGTGTCAGCCAACAAACATGACCAAAAGGGCACTGAGTACCAGGTCCTTGCATTCACCTCACCTATTTAACCTATTTTAGGTATCTTCCTTTAAGATGAAAACAATTGTTCTTGGAAATTTCTGTTTCTTTCTTCTGACTTAAAAGGGAAGCATTGCTGGTTAGATCAGATACAGAAATGTACAGCATATATATGGTCTGGTGAATGCCACTCCTAATGATCCTTGAGGGTATTCTGTAAGATTATTAAATGCAGCTTTTTTCTCATTCTTTAGGTAAGGATACTGCTCAAGCTACCCCTTCATCTCTTATTCTTATTTGTCTGGAAGCTTGAAAGTTTGCCATAACTTTTCATATTTATTTACATAAAGGCTGTGGTACCCCATCAATACCTTTTTCCATCAGATAGAAAGGTAGGATGACAAACCCATTGGCCATTTAAAAGACAAATACCCAAAGTTAGTAGTTCCAGGTGTGCAACGATACTTATCAAAGAACACCTCACTTCTTCCATTGTATTTATAGCCATGATGATTGGGCTGAAGTTAATAGGGAGACACAAGGGAATTTCCTAAACACTGAAGACCAGCAGCTCAAGATGTGTGCATTTTTGATTGCCCTATGCAGCAGTTGGGTGGACACATAAAGACTGCTGGCCTTTGAAATGAGTTGTTGCAGGTGGCTGTAACCCATCACCTGGCAAGCTTGTGTTAGAAAGAAGACAATCAGGATCAAAGATGGAAATGACACAGAGCTATTGACATGGCAGTTGCTTCAGCTGGGAAATACATCAGGCCAAAATGTAGAACCTACTGACTTTCTCCTATGCACAATGTTCCCACTGCGATGGAGTGCTTCAGGATCAAGACCTTGTTTTCATGATTTAACAGGATAAACATTTTATACTCCACAGATGGTATGATCAAGGGCTTGCAGCCATCTGCAGAAGTTTTTCCATTTAATAGGGAACTTCATTCATACACAAATTACCTAAAAGAGTGAGAGTACCCTGTTTTCCTCTAGAGAAATTAACCTGTTTCTCTTTTTGAGCTGTGTATACAGAGGACAGTGTTTACAGATCACTGTCAGTGCCTAATGCTTCCCATGATTTCATTTCATTCTTTTCTTACAGGAACACAACCCAGTGCACAGCAGATCTGGCAGACAGGGGAGTCTGCATGCTGTGAACATCCCTTTTCCCTGGCCTGTGAAATTCTCATCAGGCTTGGATGAGCTACAAGAAGTTTAAAACTGTCATTTTCAGTGCTTGGGGTAGAACAGCATCTTGTCACAGTCACAAAGAGCAATCCAAGATTTTGCAGAGGAAAGCTGTAACAGTTCTCCTTGCCACCACTGCTTCGGACTCAGGGTATTGCTATTTACCCTTTTTCCCTTGGAGAGGCTTGGAGATCTAAAATACCTGACATTTCCTTAAGCCCCCAGACCAAAACATTGAATCATAGAGTGGTTTCGGTTGGAAGGAACATTAAAGATCATCTAGTTCCAAACCCCCTGCCCTGGGCAGGGACACCTCCCACCAGACCAGGCTGCTCAAAGCCCCATCCAGCCTGGCCTTGAACCCCTCCAGGGATGGGGCAGCCACAGCTTCTCTGGGCAACCTGCTCCAGTGCCTCACCACCCTCACAGTAAAGAATTTCTTCCTAATATCTAATCTAAATCTCCCCTCTTTCAACTGTTACTCCACATTCTATCCCTACACTCCCTGATAAAGAGTCCCTCCCCATCTCTCTTGTAGGCCCCCTTTAGGTACTGGAAGGCTGCTGTAAGGTCTCCCTGGAGCCTTCTCTTTCGAGGCTGAACAACTCTAATTCTCTCAGCCTGTCTTCATAGAAGAGGTTCTCCAGATCCCTGGTCATCTTTGTGGCCCTCCGCTGGACCCGCTCCAACAGGTCCATGTCCTTCTTGTGCTGAGAGCCCCAGAGCTGGACGCAGTACTCCACATGGGGTCTCACCAGAGCGGAGCAGAGGGGTAGAATCACCTCCCTCGCCCTGCTGACCACGCTGCTTTTGATGTAGCCCAGGATGTGATTGGCCTTCTGGGCTGCAAGTGCATATTGCTGTCTCACGTTGAGCTTCTCATCCACCAACACGCCCATGTCCTCCTCAGGGCTGCTCTCAAGCCATTCTCCGCTCAGCCTGTATTTGTGCTTGGGACTGCCCCGACCCACATACAGGAGCTGGCACTTAGCCTTGTTGAACTTCATGAAGTTTGCACAGGCCCACGTCTCAAGCAACATGATACCAGGGAAACTCCTCTCAACGGGCAAAAAGTGAGGCAGTGAGTCAGGCCAAACTGGGTTTTCCCAAAAAATAAAGTGAGTAAAGTAACCCAACCCCACCCTCTGGATAAAACACCTTCCTCCTCCTGGCAGATTGTGTTGTCAGTCATTTTTTCTTAAAGTTGGGAAAATCTGAAGTTAAATGTTGACAGATTAAGCCTTGTAGATGGTGAGAGAGAAGTGTTTCAATTATTTTGAAGAACAAATATTGGAGTACATAAATATTGGAATATAATTTTTTCAGAGTCCTTATTCTGATGTAAATCACCTGTACATGTACAGGGGCCATTTATCTGTGGCTGCTGGACATTAGTTCCCCTCATCGTGAAAATAGCTAAATTGCTCTTTCTGGCCAAAAAAAAAA
>VYZM01001174.1:0-53734 GCA_013398915.1 Dromas ardeola | reverse complement strand
AAAAAAAAAAAGAGAAAAGTAAAAGGAGGGACAGGAAGAGGGAAAACCAGGCATTGGGGAGTCTGCTCAGAAGGCAATGTGAGCTTTGCTAAATGTAATTCTTAAGGTCTTTGTATTCCGGTTACACTGGGACATCAGCTTGAATCACCACATGAATTACCGCAGAGCAAACAAGCACATTTGGCAAGTCCTTAAAAATCTTGGGTGAAAAGCCTCGTCCCGAGTCAGGTTTCTAGAGTTCGGATGCTTAAATCTGAACTACTCACCAAAGGCTTGCATTATAATCAATGAAAGGAAATGAGAATCTTTAAAACATTATGCGTCTTTTTCCGAAGACAACTGTTTAAGACACTTAAGACTAATCATTTTCTTGACATGAACATAATTTCACATTAACTACAGGGGCAGTATACCGTGACTAAAAGACATGCATGAATACTCTTTCAATATAGATTGTGTGTCTCTGTCTGTATATCTTTAAGGACCTGCATGCAATTTAAGATTTAAAGTAACAATATCAGAGAAAGTCCCGATTGAATCAACTTGACTTGGTTCATTTTAAAATTTAAACATTTATTAAAAGGCACTTTTCCCAATAAGATTTCAACTAGAAGCTTTTTCTGCACCCCTGAAAGGACTTAATATAAGGATTGCACATACGTCATGTGAGATAGTCACTGGGGAAAACATTCTGTGATGAATAATACAAGATATTCATTGTTGAGCTATGGGTAAAAAATAATGAACTTTACTCGTGATTTTGTTCTTTTTTAATCACTTCCTGTGCAAATGAAGGAGCTCACAGGTCCTTACAATCAAACATTGCTCTGTCTTACCCTGTGGTACAGCAAGGATGAGCAATAGCTTTTTAACAAAGCTCTGCTTCCTCTCTTGGAGCTGCTCAAAGGAAATACAATCTCTACAAAGAAAAAATAGGTATACCCTTATTTTAGCTTTGCCACTTGCAAGTTTGATTCTGTGATAGACTGGTGTGTTCTTCTTGCTAAATAATTTGGTTTCCACTTCAAATCCACAGATCCATTTTCAAGGAGAAAAAGCTGAGATAATTTTAAACTCAGTTTGAACAGTGGTCTAATTCTACCTTTGCACTAGAAAACTGAACACTGCCGGGGCTTTTTTTCTCTCTAAGATTACAACACAGTGTCAAGCGGACTTAGTCCAGGAGTTACCGTGAACAAGGCAGCATTCCTAAAAGGTGCCTGCTGTCAGCCACCCAGCTTGGCAAGCTAAAGATTGACAAATATTGGCCATCAAGACCAGCGAAAAGCCCACGGCACTGCCTTGTACCAGTATACATGTACTGTTAAAAAACCCCTGAGCTCTTTAACTCTCATAGCATGTGAGCAGTTTTCCAACAGTATTTCACCAGGACAGCAGCCCAAGCTAACATCAGCTCCCAACATCTGTGGATTGTGCTGATTTTTATACCCAAGGACAGACACAGCGTTTTCTTGCTGTATCCTAGCACTGCTACTTCATGATCAATTAGTCTACTGCTGCAATATAATCCCTTTTTTTCATAGATACAATTTTTCATGAAATAAGAGTTCCTACCATACAATTTTGGCCTATCTTCTGAAGAGTGGATTAACAGAGGCCAAGTTACTCAGTATTACAACAATAAAATATTTTATCCACAAAACTTCTGAGACTCAAGATAAATTTTGATAGGCAATGTGAATCTCAAGAACAAGTGATCACCCAATAGTAATCCAAGTGAAATTTAATTTGCTCCTTCATTCATGAGAAAGTTTACAAACTGAGCTTTTTAAAACTGTTCAAGAGATTTGATCTCTGACCTATTTTCATTGCCTGAGCTAAGGGAAATGCAAAAAGCAATAATTAAAATTGAAAAATTGAACAGTTTTTCAAATTCCTCTTTTTAATAACCTACAGCTTTATTTTTTAACAACTAGGAATATCCTCTTTTCCTATGAAGAAGTATAGTTATTTTCTTTTTAAATAAGAGTTCACAATGAGAACTTGTGCTCCGAGTATTTGATTCACCATGAAATTAGAACAAATACTTCTTCAGTCTGCTGAAAGTGATTCTCTTTGCTTATCATATCCTATAAGAAGAGACAGGACATTATCCGTGTTTCCTGTAAGATGAAAAATTCTTTACCTTTTAAAATGAAAGCTACGACTTAAAGAAAATCTTGACTACAGGAAACACACTTGACTGTCACTGTGTTCCTTACTATGTGCAGCAACCAGCCTCTGTGAGGTTTTTCTTTTAGGCTATTTCGTTTTTAAAATCTGTATAAGACAATGAAAAGCAAATCTGCAGCTAAATGAGCCAGTTTGCATTACAAATTGAAAAAAACACGTAAGCTATCATTTCATGCACAGAAATAGCCTGGGAAATAGAAATTGCTATACTGACCCATACTGTTTCCCTCCCACAGTGGGTGTGACAGTGTGTTCTCCTGTCTCTGTTTCTTTTTTTTTAATTTTTTTTCTGCTATATCACCCAGATCCACTGAATTAGGCAGCTCCACTGAAGGCAAACGTCTTTTATCAGGGTCTCACAGCCGCCTGCTCTCCTGCAATGTCAGCCCCTGACACCAACATGAGGTTCAAGTTCTCGATCCTGGCTCTTCTTCTGGAAGTGATCATCATTGTTTTGTTTGCGATATTTGTGGAATATGACAACACTGATGTCTCTGAAACTTTATACCCACGTAAGTGTTGCTGTCTAAGATTTATAGAAGTCAGAATTTCTTTAAACTAATCCTAAGCAAGATTTCTGAATAACTTATGAGACCTACCAATAATAGCTTAAAAAAAAAAAAAGGCAGGCATGCTTTGGGGCAAACAAATTTTGTCTGTGGTGTGAAAGCAGCAAGCTTCAAAGACAAATTCAAGTTGAGCACATATAAAATTCTGAAAGTAGCTAACTGCTGACAGAAGAGTCTTGAAAATAGTTCTAGTGTTAGCATAGCAGGTTAAAACTTGGAGAAATATGCATTGCTTTGGACAATTCTATCATTTTCCAGAGATGGATGATAGTCCTTCTTGCCAGACCTTCTATCCCGATTACTGTATCAAATAATGAAAATGAACAGAACATTTCATTACTATCATCCAGGTTTCAAACGGTTCTCTTATGAGAACATGAAAATTGGGCAGCATATTCATCGCCATTACAAAATGTTTGCAGAAACTGGACTCCTCGAAGAGCAATAGTTTTTGTCACAAGGTGGATAATCCCCTCCTATGTCTCAAAGCAGTGGCTCAGTTGTAGACAGTAATTGTTCAGCCTGCAAATGTTTCTGTTGATTTGTTGCTCTGCAAATGCTTGATACAGTTCAGGGAGAAAGCTTGTGGCTGGAGAAGTCGTTGTTGACTTTTCCCACCCTCCTCCTCCTCACGCAAAGATCAGACTGTTGTAAATAAATAGAAAAATAAGTCTTCAGAGGAGCAGCCTGTCTTGCTGGCAGTATCGAAGGTTTGTTGTTCATTTTCTTGGCTCTGATGCCTTAATGTCTTGTGGCCCTAATTGCAATCCTCTTAATGATGATCATAACAGTACAGAACTCCTTGCCTGTATGTAGTACTTATGTCATTTTGAATGTATCCCTTTTTTTGCCTCATTCCAACTGGCCTTTCAGTGACTGTTACAGAGGAATGTGATCTCAGGGTCATTTCACTCCCTAGTCGTTTGTGTTGTGTATTCTCACACAGAGCGTTCTGCAGTTGAGCGAACAGTGAATGCATGGCATTATTCAGCTCCAGATGCAAGTCAGCTGATGAATATTGGGGGCTATTTACGCACATTTGGGTTAACTCCACTGAGATGCAGCAGTATCCCCAAAAGATAGTAACTGAGGCTACACCAGAGCCCATTTTCTTTCTGAGATACAGCTTGGCCATGTCCATGATATTGAACTATTCCAGTTCCTAAATTAGGTGGACTTGTCTAGATGCTATATTGGGAATGACCCTTGGTCCACTGTCACCCAGGAGATGATAGTTGGGCTAGGCAAAAACTATGCCAGAGACCACACTAATAATTTGCCAGCACAGATAATTCTACTCTGGCACTGTTATTTTATTTCCTAAAAAACCTGTCCACCTACCTCTTCTCTGACTCTACCCCAAAACAACACCACAACTACAGATACAGCCACAGAACAATAGTGTTTGGGGTATATTTGTATAATTTGGTAAGCCAGAAGGATGCTATCTAGGACATGGGTCCTTCAGACTCAGATTGAGGTTTATTTGCCCTGCAAGAACAGAGAAAACGACCTTCTCCTGTCTGAATATATTACCTGCTGGCTCTGGTAGTAAATTGACCTGGATTTTCTTCGAGTCACCCTTAGCAAGGAAAATGAAGAAGGTCCATGGAATCCTCGTGCTTATGCCAGTACTTTAATAGTCTTTAGTGTCCCCTTACAGTACTGTGGTGCATTTCTTAGTAAACCTCATGTCTCCTGGATGGAGACTGCCTGTGCCACATGCATCACCATGGGCACTGTGCAACCTGGGGAGTTCCTGGGGTAGGCTGTTCTCACACTTAACAAAACCCTCTCCCAGCCCTTGTGGGGACCCCTGGTTTTTTTTAATTTAATATCTCCATTTAAAAAGGACATCAGAGAGAGGGCAGGAGCCTCATCAACATCACAGAGAAAAGGATTCTTCTCACCAGATGCTAACACTACTATATAAGCCTTTAAAAGTAATCCATCCAGCTAGGGATCACCTGTAGTTATTTCTTCCCTAGTACCAGTGCCTAAAATATGTGGGAGAAATTATCTGCTGTCTCCAATGCCTTCCTGCACAGGCAGGGTATGGTTGTGTTATACCTGCACACGGTCCCCCAGCTGTCCACACTATTGAACTGCTAACAAGCTTCTGGCATGGTTTTGGCTCATGCAAACCAGGACCTTGACCTCCTCCTGAATATGGCTTTAGGCATAGCACAGATCAGGGACTATTCTCAATAAGTAGCACAGGTGGAAACGGCGTTTTGAGAGAAAAGAGCATGCAGCTATGAGTCAACCTATGCCATTTGCTTTTTGGCCAGGCTGTTCAGTTTACCAGTAGAAATATAAATTAAGCAAAGACCTCAGATGTAATGTTGGACTTTTAGATGCTGACCTAAGAGTTGATGGATCTCATTCACACTAAAAAAGTGCAATAAAAGCAGCATTTCCTAATACCTGTGTTTTTACTTTTAGGTCCTCTTCCCCTCAAACGTCCCTGCCTGTAAAGTGCACACAAGAGCACAGTTTGCCTGGGGACCTGGCAAAAAGTTAACGTTATGGTTGTATAGATAGATGTATTAGGACATATCCTGAGCCAGGAATTCCCCTGAGTTCACAAAACTATGTGTTTGAACTACTTCCCATGCGATCCCCAGGGATGTTAACCAATGTGTACCTCATAGATTTCATTGTTTCATCCAGGGACCAATTCACATTCTCAGAACTGCAATGCAGGGCTTGCTTTTATATGCCTTAAATACCTCAGCACCATGAATCCAAGCTATTTCACTATTTTTGGAGTGGAGAAAGATGAAAATAATAAGTGGGATCACCACAGTTTTGCACTCAGGTAAGGGAGGCTGAGCTGAGCTCATTCCCAAAACACAGCTTTGCATTGTATCTCTTTCTGTTGGATGCAAGTACAGGCATGGTGAATTGGATGGACAACTTCAAGGTGTGCTGTGCCACTGGAATGGGAGGACAAGGGCGTGTGATGGTTTTGCAAACACTCCTAGAGGGCTTCTTTTATACTGGTATCCTGTATGTAATGTCCTGTGATTGATCCATGACACATGGCTTAGGAAAACTTATGTGCTGCCCTCGTTCAGGGTTCTACAGGTTAGTCCTTTAGGCAGAGCAAAATCAGTTTTAGCATAAACCTAGATCCCACAAGTGTCTTTGCATTGAGACTGACCACCACGTGGAGACCTTGCAGTGGAATTAATATGTTGGTATCGGGCAGCCTTGCAGGATCACGTGCAGTGGCTTTGTTCAGGATCTGCTGGATTGTTTTTCCCAATCTTTATTTTCCTGTCTCACAGAACAGAAATACTATGTTCTGTTAAAGGTAACTAGTTAGTGAAACAGTTTATTAGAAATCACGCTGTTTTCTCCATAATTTGAAATGATTCCAGACATACTCTTCTTTAAAAGGATGCATAAGAGGTAGGTAAAGCACAAGGTATAGTCTAGACTGTTTGAAATTCGTCCTCAATATCCATGAATTAACCTAGTTTTAAGCAGGACTTTTAATCTTTTGTGTAAATAAATCCAGAGAGCTTTAAAACATTTATGTGAATCCTGGCTAGCCCTCAGGAGGATGCATTACACGTCAACCAGCTGCTTGCTTCTAATCTTCAGGGCTGGGGTAAGATTTCTAAAAGCAGCTTTCAAAAGAAACCTGAGCATGCAGAAGCCCTGTTGATGGTCACTGAGAATTAAACCCCTCAGTCACCAACGTGCTTTTGAAACCTGTTCTTTTGCTCACAGGAAGAGTCAGGTTACTTAAGCAGTAAAGCATCTTTTGCTAATCTAGACATGATGTACTGAGATGTATACATGAATGGGAATGTTTTGATGAGAACAATTTACCAGCTTTGTCCGCAATGATTTAACCGGGAGATTGCAAATAAGGGCAAGTAATATGCTGAATGCTAACAAACCATAATCTCCTCTGGGAGACTGGAACCATTTTCTTACCTGGAGCTGACTACCCTGAACGGACAAAACAAAAAGTTATTGGAAAGTCCATGGCATAGGCTGACTAAGCAACAAAAAGAGGAGAAGTAGGTCATTTTCAAACATACCCCTCATTTTGTGCATGAAACTCAAGTGTGATATAAACTGAAAACTGTTGAAGTCGTAGATCACTTTGACTTGTCATGCTAAGCATTTATTAAATACTTTTCCATTTTCTTCTGCTAAATTCAAACAAAAAGGCTACTTTTGTAGATGTTGCTGTGCAGCTTTTATGGATTTGCCCTCTAGTTCTGTATTTTTTTGTTAACATTAGCAAGCTTTTAATAAAGTAGTTTTACAAGAGTCAGACAAATAACCCGGGCCACTTCTCAAATGCAAAGGTGCTGATCCCACAGGTTACTGGGTGAATGGCCACTCATAGAATATTATTGTAAAAAGGGGAGAAAAACGTTTGTTCAGCATCCAGTTTCCATTATCCTCAAAAAGAGTGAAAGAGATGTTGGGTTACTCCTTCCCTTATTTGAGAAGAACTTTCTCATGTGAGCTGCCAACATATTTTTGTCCCATTTAAAAAAAAAGGTGAGTCATCAACTGTACCTGAGATTGTCAGGGTGGTGTTAGAGGAACGCTGGGAAGACTCTCCACTCTCAGTCCTACCGGCGTGAACCGCTGCTTCATGTTTTCCAAGGCATTTGAAGGAGAGTTGCTCTAGATGTACAGTTCACCACCGCAGTCAAGTCAGGTACGAAGGCAGAGTTCTGTGCTCCTGTGGCGCAGGTTGCTGAAATCTGGGAGGGTGCACAGACAGATGTACCCATCAAGTGATCTTGTACTTTAATATCCTCTTCCTAAACACCCCCCTGCTGACTCCCTCTAACACTGGAATATGGGCCAATTAAGCTGTGTCTTGGGTTCTGCATCCACTAAGACACTAAAGACTTTACTGCTGGTAGGATCAGGAAGGTTGTATCAGCATGGTTTGTTTTGTCCCCAGCCGTATCTTCTTCATCTCTTGCCAGGTCCTCTGAAGCAAGGGAATATGTTGATCTCTAAGCAAGACATTTATTTTCACACGGAATAGCAATAAAGAATACGCAAAATATCAAGAGCAGAAGCCCAAATGGGGAAGTTAAGTTGATTGTGTATCTTTTAAAATAAGCAGTAAGAACAACACAAAAGCAGTTCTGGAAACCGAGTAACATGGAGGAAAGTGGGAAGCTTCCAAAAGACTGCAGGGGCCTCAAAGATCCCATCACTGGGTATTATTGAATCAGGAAATATATAAATGTGAAAATGTCCAGCCTAAAAAAGAAGGAAGTGTGATGGTGATGTCTGAGAACCTCCTGCATTTCTATGCTGTTTCTTAGATGCATGTAGCCCAGTGTAAAGGATCTTCCTAGATGCATGTATGTATTTCAGTGCTAGGTTAGGGCTGGAATATGACGGTGCAAATATAACAGAGTTTATTAGAAATCTCCAGTAACTTCTTATACTTCTGGGCCCTCTTTTGGCTAAACATGGTAATGCAGATAGCAAAACTATATGAATGCTGAAAGTCCGCAACTGGGAAATGTAACTTCAAGTCCAATATTGTACTAACCAGTCAATGTCTCAAGTTTTTCCCACTTAATTGCATGTAAGAGGCAATGAAATAGAAATGAAAATAAAGATTTTCTCTATACTGAGGTTCTTACTGACAATAAAATGAAAGAAAATTCATTAATTACAGGACTCAAACCTGTTTGGTGTAGAGTCCATTAAATCACATTAAACACTTCAGAAGAACAAAATATTTTAAAATATAAAATATCCATGTTGTGGTGATAAACTCATTTTGTATTAAAAAGTCTAAAATACCAAACAAATAAAAAAAAAAACCTTAAAAAAAGGAGAAAAATAACTAGCCATTTTTTAACAAAATTCATATTTGGAAAAAAAAGCACGTATTTGAAGAAGGGTTAAGTATATGCTGATTAGCAATGTTATTTTACTAGTTTAGATTACCTTAAATGCCTTTTTCTTTTACCCAGGTAAAGAAATTTATCTCTTGCACAGTATTTTGTAGGAACCACAAGTATACCTTTGCACTGGGCCAGCTAGCACTCTGCCAAACAAATCCCATGTACAATTTTGGAGTTAGGCAGAACAAACTGGATGTTACAACCTTCATTTGAGGGGCGAGAGAACTTTTCTGTAAGGACATGAATCTGTGATGTTCCCAGTAGCTTCACATGCAGAGAACAGTTCCAGACATATTAAATCTGCTAGTATAGAGACTTAGTGTTCTTTTCATAATGATATAGCAAGGAATAAAATCAATAATTGGGTCTATGCATTTTCCAGACAGTCAATCTGCAACTAGTAGACTGGTCATGAAGTGGGGAAGGGTGGATCACATTGATGACATGACTTTGGAACTCTCTTCTTTTCTATTATATCCTCATTTGTCCCTAGTTTTCCTCCCTTCATAGTCACTCTTCATAGTCACTACACAGACATGTTTTCTCTTCAGTCTTTCAGGATGTCCATGTGATGATATTTGTTGGATTTGGTTTCCTGATGACCTTTCTGAAGAAATATGGATTCAGCAGTGTTGGTATCAACATGCTCATTGCTGCCTTTGGTCTCCAGTGGGGAACCCTGATGCAAGGATTTTGGCACATGGAAGGAGGGAAAATTTATGTTGATATCAAAAGGTACATGTGAATTTACCAAAACTGACATTTCTATCTCTTAAAATATCAGGAGAAGCCATGAACTGTAACATCTGTGGGATCAGACTAAGTTCACTGAAATTTGATTGAGCCTTACCGTCCACCTCTCAACATTCATCTGCTGTTCACCTCTAAAGGGGCAATACTTGGTGCACTGGGCCAAGGGAACCAAAGGGTGGGATGAAATTTGAGGATTTATGTCACATGTGGGCCATAGGTCATGCAGAGAGACTGCTTTGACTCTCTGGAGCTGTGGAAGCTAGAAGATTTCCAACAGTGACACAGAACCTCCTGCATCCAGCAGGAATTAAAGGATCCGTCCTTCCATGACACATGGGGTCACAGAAGAAAGGCTGGAACAGTGTATCTATCCACTCATGAGTTTTTCTCCTACTTCTCAAGGAACGATTTGCACGTGCACCATACTGCAGTGGGTGTTGGACCTCAGTCATAGAATAAGAGACATCATGAGCAATGTCTCTAGATACTTTTAATCCCCTTCCCATTCATTTGTCCTGCTTCTACCAAGGTCTCAGAGTGTTTTCCACATCTGCAGTTCTGTTTTCTGAGACAACTTGTAGGCAATTTTGAAAGGAACAGCATCCAAACATTACTGAGGGGCAAACAGAAATAATATAAGTAGCTCCTCAATGCTTACAGACAGGCATTTGTAGAGGGACTCATAAATTAGTGCCCTGTGTGTTGCAAGTTTTTGACCAATTCATGTTTTTATTTATCTTTGCCATTCCCCATAAGCTGTTAACACTGGTCCTTCCTAACAATGAGTGCAAACATGATGCACAGTGATCGAAAGGCATGCAAGGCTTTTGAAATGAGATAAACCATCTTACCAAAGCTAAGAACTCCTTATCATCTTTGGAGTTCAGGTGACAGTCAGACCTGGAAATATCCCTGCACATCCGCAACACGCATCTCATCTGACTTTTCGCTGTAATTTCAACCAGTTAAGCACATCTATGGTATAAGCACGAGTAACTTTCCCACACTTTTTCCTCAGTAGGACATCCCCACAAAGCCCATCTGGAAAGGTTTGATTTAGTTTTCATCCACAAAGGTGATCTTGATAATTTTATATCTGAAGAGTTAAAGCTCTATCATTTTAATGAGATGACAGGTTTGATATTACAGCCTTTTTTCAGGTCTCTCTAAACTGATTTTCTTTTTTCCTGTGTTTTTGTTTTGCTTTGTTTTATTTTATTCGTTTTCTTAACTTCAGCATGATAAATGCAGACTTCAGTACAGCAACAGCTTTGATTTCATTTGGAGCAGTCCTGGGGAAAACAAGTCCCGTTCAGATGCTGATCTTGACAATTCTGGAGATCACAATCTTTGCATGCAACGAACATCTAGTTACGGAAGTATTTCAGGTACAACTACTTAGCAATAATTGTTTTCTATTTATAAGAAATGCTTTCCTTTGTAACAACTCCAGTTTACATATTCCAGGTTTTATAAACTTTATAAAGTTATCCAGACTTCTCCTTCCTCAAATCCTCATCTTTATGCTGTATAATATCTGTGACATTATTTTGGGTCCCTATGACAGGCCACAGATGTTGGAGCCTCCATGACTATCCATGCTTTTGGAGCTTATTTTGGTTTGGCCGTAACACTAGTCTTGTATCGTCCTGGTTTGAAAAACAAACATGAAAATGAAGAATCTACCTACCATTCAGACATGTTTGCCATGATTGGTAAGTGAAGTAGTAGTGAGTGCTGAGCAGTTGTTCATCTCTCTTTCATCTCTATGTTTTAATGATTGCCTATTATTACACTGCATCCATTTTCTTAAGTACACTCCTAGAGGCATATTCTTTTTTGTCTGATGCATACACAATGTTTTCAGCGGCACGCATATTTTTACAGTTTTTCCTTGGTTAAGAACAGGAAAGATCAAAAAAAAGATACATTTTCACTGTGCATTAGTGGTGACTCCCTTCTTGTTAAATCTCCTGTTATAAGCAGCATTTCCATAGAAATTGGCCATAATTAAAAGTATTGATCTGTGCCTGTCCCACTAAGGAATGTTAAAAACCACATGTCTGTCCACGAGATCCATTCATAGACCAATTTACCAGCTAAAAATATTAGTTATATCAATAGATGATAAAAGGTTTGCATGTGAAGTGCCTTGCTAATGCATCCTATTCTGGTATGGTTTCCACAGTGGTGTTGAGCTCTGTCAGTGAGTGGGGCACGACAAGGGGTCACAATGTATTAAAGTCTTCCAGTAAGATTTGACAGAGACTATGTGTCAAAATCTCAGCTGCCAGTGTCAAAAACTTCTGCATAATCTATTATTTCTTCTAACTTTTTGTCTGTTTCGTGTTTCTTATTGGTCATCTTCCTCATTTCTTGTAGCTAGTTCTGTTGTGTTGGATCTTTCACATTGAAATACCCCTTGTGACTGAACAGTCTTTGTTCCATTTCGACTTATATTCATCCAGGTACCCTGTTCCTTTGGCTTTTTTGGCCCAGTTTTAACTCTGCCATTGCACCTGAATCGGCTGACCAGATTAAAGCAATTGTCAACACTTACTATTCCTTGGCTGCATGTGCTGTCGTAACATTTGCCCTCTCCAGCCTGGTGGATCAAAGAGGCAAATTCAGCATGGTAAGAATCACATCACAACCTCTCTTAAATCGAGTCACGCCTCTACATTAAGGATGATTAGGCAAATTCCCAATGTCCATGAGCTATGTGGAGCCTTTGCTCATACTGTAGGCAAAATTAGACCTATTATACTTCTAAAAGCTATAAAACAAGATTGGGCCCTGAGGCAACACACCCTGCTTTAGGTGTGCAGTGATTCCTCAGTTTTATCACTGCATCTGGAGAGTGAAAAGCTCTTAGACCTCATAGTGATGGTCTTGCTCCTTGTTCTCTCTTGTCCACAGAACCTGCTGATACATAGAGACATTAGTCTAACGTCCAGGTGGACTTTTGGGTCTTATTCCAAAGAAGATCCTATGCGAGCTACCATATTGCAACAGCCAAAATTGGCCCTTCAACAAGGCAATAATCTTTTCCCCAGCAATCTCAGAGTGCAGCCGCACAACAGGCAAAGCCAAACTGGGCTGGAGCTGCCGGGCTGCCAACCTTTCATCTCCTTGCCCTAAAATCCCTCCCTGCATTTTCACCCACTTCTTTCCAGCAGTTGCAATGTTTATCTAAGCCCAGCGTGAGCAGGCACAGTTCAATGAGCCTGGAGAATTTGCTCCTGTTGTAGGAGGCAGTACTCACAGGCTCAGCCTGCTTTCTCGAGAGGTCGGATGACTTTTATTGACTTTGCAAAAGCTGGAATTCATTAAACTGGCCCCAGTCAAACTGGCTTAGAGCAGTTTTGAACCAACACCGTGAACATGTAACAGGGAACCCTGTTTTAAATTCCTGTTCATTCTTCATTAGAAAAATCCCACCTGAAGGAAAGGAAAACTTCTGTAT
The DNA here is from genome assembly GCA_013398915.1 of Dromas ardeola. Classification (NCBI taxonomy): domain Eukaryota; kingdom Metazoa; phylum Chordata; class Aves; order Charadriiformes; family Dromadidae; genus Dromas; species Dromas ardeola. Next base: position 40,841 of record VYZM01001174.1, on the reverse strand, counting down.
ATAAAAAAGCTTGCAAAATCACTCAGCTCTAAAACAAGACTCTTCCACATCTATCATCTCCACCTCTGTGTATTCTTTGCAGGTTCTCATTCAAAATGCCACCCTGGCAGGAGGAGTAGCAGTGGGTACCTGTGCTGACCTGCCCATCCACCCTTTTATTGCCATGTGCATTGGGAGCATTGCTGGAATCATCTCTGTCCTTGGGTTCCACTTCCTGACTGTAAGTATTGAGGACCCACCTCTGCTCTCATTTCCTTATTGCTTCTTTGGCTTTACTGGAGCTCCCTTGGTTTGCTAAAAAGGGCTTTAGAAACTGGCTGATACGGTATAGAGAGTAGGCTCTAGATAACGTTTATTTTTGAATCAGTGTGATTTCAATATATGCTTATGAGCTAACTTCAGTGCATCACTCAGCTAAACCCAAAGAAGGGTTACAAAGATATTACAGTTCATTAAAGTTGGGATTTCTGTTCAAGGAGCCGCTGGAATTTTGCTCCAAGCCCATGTTTCAGTGAAATAGGACTAATTGCATTTCTGTCTCTTAAATTTTCTAAATAGATCTGTAATGTAATCAAAAAATACATTTAAAGCATAAAATGGAATTGTTTCTTGTGCAAAATTTAGAAAAAATTCTGACTAAAACTGTTTAAACTGGCTTTTCTTGATGGAGAAACATTCTGGAAGAAAATACCTGACTAGCAGACTCAGAACAGGCATCTATGCGTTACTTCGCCATCTCTCTCAACTTTTGCTGCAGTGGGCTGAAAACATTAGGAATATCACTGGACTGTCACGTGTTTTGTACCATTTTATTTATGATGGTATCTTGGACACTTGCACCGTTATACATACATACTTGTGTTTCTCTGTGTATAAACAATTTCACAGTGAAGGGAAAACCAGAAGGTTTTATAGCTAAACTTTGCATACCTGGAATAAGTTAAATTGTTTCCTGTACTTCTGCACTACTTTCTTTTGCATGTCATTCCAGGGATAATGGAAGACTATAAACTCACTATAAACTTCATATTTCTCCTCATTTCAGCCTTTGTTGGAATCCAAGCTGAACATTCAAGATACTTGTGGAGTTCATAATTTACATGGTTTACCTGGAATACTGGGAGGTATCATTGGCATCATAGTAACTGCAGTAAAAGAGGAAGTTAGGTGAGTTACAGGGGAAGAGAGAAAGGAATTTATTGATTTTTTTGAAGGTCTATCCTAAATTTCGACCCTTCTTGGATTTAATTATGACTTTCTTTTCAGAAAATGCATTTTTTATATGATTTCAGACATTGTGTTCTAGTTTAAATAAGACTCTTATTGATATCCTGCCTTTAACTGACTGTTTATATGCCAAGCTTGTTTCAAATTAAAAGCTCAAGTAAAAATAAATAAATCAAAAACATAATAAAAAACAGCATACAGAACCATTCAAGCATAGAAGAATCTTTATTATGATTCTACAAATACACTGTTGGTAAATATAATATTTCCAAGAAAATTGGCAAAATGGGCTACTTCCATTATCTTAATAGACTCCAAGAAGATGAAATGCTGGTCTTTTTGACAAAGGGGAGGATTCTCTACAGGCTTACAAGATACTAATAACCTTTTCAAAGAAATAGTTTTCATCTCCAGTTTAAAACAAAACCAAAATAAAATCATGATTTCTGTCTATCCGCAGCAATGGCAGGATGTTTTCCTATGAGTCATCTTGTCTAGGAGACAATGTTGTAAGACAAATTATCAGTCTCAAAGTATGACAATTTTTTGATTGTGAACATTTTGTTTTTCTGCCCTTTTCAGGCAAGGTGTCCACTTAACTCCTGGGATGCAGGCTGCTGCCCTGGGCAGTACAATTGGAATTGCACTGGCGGGCGGAGCATTGACAGGTCAGTAGGATGCATACAGCAACTGAAAGATATGTGAATTTAGAGGTTTGCCCATGGAGAACATCAATATATCAAAAAATTCATGTGAATAATATAAAGTAGAAAAATAGAAATATTGCATGATGGCACACTGGCAGAAGCTTAAATATGGAAAAGCTGTTTTCCAATAATTTTGTCTTCAAATGAAGCCTAGATATCTTCCTGAATACATGCTTCAAAGATACTGGGTTGTATATATCGGAATAGGAAGATGTTGTTCTGAATGGAATCCTTCTCTAGATTCAGACACTTAAAATTCTGAACAGAAACCAGCTCGAGATTAAAACATATTCATTTAGGTGTCACATGTTTCGATGTGATTGTGGATACTTTCCAAACAATAATTCAGGTTGAAATAGAAAATTCCAGTCTGAAATTTGGGAAAGTTTTGAGCAATTAAAACCAAGCTCTTATCCATGTCAACATGAAGAAACCTGCATCACCTCTCATAATGAGTGACCTGATGGCCACAGATGGTTGGGCATTTCTGAAGACTAGGAAATGAGTCATAAAACTTAGATGACTCCCCAGGCCACATCTGAGGAACATATATTTAGGCATTTTGTCTATTTTTTAACCTCTCATGCTGTTTTTCCTACAGGTGGTATCCTAAAGCTGCCCTTCTTGGGACAAGCATCTGACCAGAACTGCTTTGATGACTCTGTTTATTGGGAGGTAAGATACAACTTCTCTTTATTTTCACTGTGTTGGAAGGCGTACAGCACACTGCAGTCCTGCTCTCCTGGGGCTTGGGGTTTGCACACATGAGTCAGTCTTTCAAAAATGTTGCGCTGCCTCAGGCTGTGAATTTATCAGGGGCACCTTCAGGATCTTTTTAGACTTGCTAGCTAGTCATGCCATTTACATTGGACTAACCTTGACCAAAGAGCAGAAATAGTGCAAAAAAATTGAGACCTCAGCGGAGCTCTTTATCTCTCTTCTAAGTGTTCACTGAGTCAGGTATCCTCTCCCTTCTTGTAGCTTAGACACATAATATTTGCATTTTTGGCTAATTGGTGCTGCTTTGCTAGTGTCATCTAGAATTTCATACTGAATGAAATTTAGAGCTCTTCGTCGCTATTTGTAGCATGAGTTTCCCTTAGGCTGAGCAGGAGCTCTCCTCCTTCCTGGTTGAATGATCTGACCACTGAGATTATCAGAAGAAGACGGGCCTCCTGGCACTATTGTTTTATGCATGAAAACACAAACAATGGGGCTGAGAAACAAGTACAACTGAAGTAGCCCTGCTAGGCTCCTTTTACGCACAATGAAGAGGTGGCTCTAGACTGCAGTTCATTTTGATACTTCCAGATCTATGTTAAGTTACATGAATTAAAACCTTGAAAGTGTCTATATTCCCCACTGATAATGAAAGACCTTTCATCGCCTACCTCAAATATAGAGCTCTATACCATAGAGACCTAGATTTGATCAGCTGAGTCCCGCATACATCTCTGAGTTGGATGCCGACAATCAAGTGCAGAGCAGAAACTCAGACATACCTTTCCTCTTGGTTAGCCCAAGAAGCTCCCTGTACTGTTTGTAGGCTTTCTGCATCTCTCTTCATGACAGACTGATGCCAGATTCTTAATTTAGGCAATCTGAATTTTATCCTTTATGACAGGACAAATTCAAAAAAGGCAAGACAAGAAGAAATAAGTGATATGCATGCCTTGTAAATAAAATGTTGTGAACCCAAAAGGAGATTTTTTAAATTTTTTTAATGAATTAAACTCCAGTATGAACCACACCATTTGGCTTTTGGTGAGAGAAAGTTTGAGGTCTAAGGGGAAATTTTGAGCCAAAAGATCAGCTGTAGCAATGACAATCAGAAAAAACAACTTTTAAAGACAGCTCTGCAAGTCATTCATTATTTCACCATGGGGAAGTCAAACCACTGATATTTGGCAAGACCTGAAATAGGCTGTCATATGTAAATGATAAAAAATATCAGAAAAAGGAGAATTTGAAATTGTGGTTGAAAAATTCACAGTCTATGTTGACCAGTGATAACAATAAAGCCCTGCTGAATTGAAGGACTTATAATATCAATAGGACTGTTCAGAAATATTCTATTCTTAGTAAGCTTTATCAGGTAAAGGGAAGAGACATTGATATTTGGCATACAACAACATTTACATTTCATTAGAGACGGTCGCCTCGTTTCTTTAGAGCTCTGAAAATCCCAGATATTAATTTTGTCCTCTCATAGCTAACATCCGTGTTAATGAATTCTTTTATTAAGAAACCCCTGAATTCGTCCCTCAGAATTCAGAACTGGTGGTTCATGTCAGGCTGGGTCAATGTTAATAAATAGACACATAATATATACAAATAGGATGATGTTCGCAGTGCACTTTAGTCTCCTTTTATGGCAAAAGGGAGTCTATATCTCATCAACTGAATTCTTCTCTGATTTTCATGGCAGGTTCCAGAAGAGGAGAAACCACATGAAATTCACTCCAACAACTATGATGAGCGCAGTAGATTAGAAGCTACCATGTAGAAAAATAATTTTTTTGTAATATTTGTTCTAATGATGCTCTTTTCAGTTTCTAATGCTAAAAATCAACACCCGAGTATTGTCCTAACCACACTAGGTTTTCAAGAAGGGGCTATAGATAGCTATACTTTTGTAAGATAAAATAAGCTTGATTTTAGAATATATAGTTATTACACCAAGGTCAGGTGAATTAATTAGATACTTCTAATATATCTGTTCATCAGAAAAACCCACCACAAACTACTCTACAAAATTACCTGTATTTTAACTTTTGTCATCACTGAGACAATATAGCCATTGAAACAACCTTTGTGTTTCAAGACTATTACAGGATAATATATTTAACTGCAAGATTTCTGAGTTACAGACACATCCTTCAACTGCGTAGGGTTAATCAAGAAAAAATGGATTGATATTGTTTATCTGGATTCTAACAAGCTTTTCACCAGTGCATCCCAGATTAACTTTCTTAAAAACTGTGTTGTCCTCTTTTTGGATGGGGGAGAAAATGTGCTGGAATTTGAAGATTGGTTATGACAAGAAACAAAACGGTGAAATCATTTTCATGGCAAAGCACAGAATACAGTGATTGATGAGGTATACTAAGTGGCAATATGAGTATCAGGATTCTTTGTTAATATGTTTGTTAAAAGGGAGAAGAAAGTGAAATGGTGAAAAATTTCATTATTAACATAGATTTATTTAGACTGTTTCAAGGATACAATAATGGAACTGAATAAGAGCTATGAAAAACAGGTGATTTCATAATATGTCTGATTACATCCAACAGTAATAAGTGGACAGTAGCACTTTTAATGTCAATAGATATAAACTGAACTAAATGCTAGCCCTAAGAAAAAGCATGAGTTGTTAGGAAATGATCAGAAAGCAGCTATGTTCAACCTACAGAGGGCTCAGTGGAGAACTTCTGTGTGGTGAGTCACTACCTTTGAAGTTGCTGCCTCCTAAAAGAAGAGAAAGCAGAAAGAAGAAAACTGAACTTAAATTAAGGTAAATTAACTCCATCCAAGAAGTGATGATAATGGCTGCTCAATTAAGACAGACAAAACGTGAGGTATCTGAAGGAACTCTATGTGGTGACAGTAGCTGGGAGCAGAGTCACACATCTGTGTATACTTACGTGGGGTAATCCATTGAGAGGCAATGGGTGGGAGATGAAAATCTAACAGAAGGATCACAGTGCCTCTAGGCACAGAAAGCTGCCACTGATGTCTCAGAAAGACAAGCTACAGTGGGCGAGCTTTCAGGACTTTTATATTAGCAGCTTATTTCAAGGTTTATCAGATATAAAGGGAAAACGCCTCTCATAAAATAGCACAGATACTTTCATTTCTGCTGATGTATTTTTCCTTGAAAAACTTTGGAAAGCTACCAGGCAGGGCTGTCCCTTATGTTATATCAGCTGTATACTGCTATATAGGTCAGATTAATATCTATGAATGAAAAAACATTTGTTGTAACACACTTTAGTTCAGATATGCCTTTTTACAGATGTGCAATGACTGACTCTTTTATACCTTGTTGGCCAGAAGACATCTTTTATCCTTTAAAGCTTTTGCACAATCACGTTTGTAAAAACAGAGAAGGCATTTAACATTGTACATATTGCATATGTAAAGGTTTTAGATGCATTTTGTGCATAATTTGCAAACACAAAATATTGAAGTACTTGTAAAAGATTCCATATATAGACAGACTGTAAAAATCTTATCCTCAACACATGAAGATCACCCCTTAAAATCCTACTTGGGGATTCAGAGGGTCTTTCATTTACCTACAGCAGTGAGGTAATTTCACTGATCGTGAGTGTTGACCACAAAGGAATACCCAAGTGAGAAAGTACCTCTCCCTGCGAGTAGATCTTTCAGAATGATGCTCTCAATAGTTATCTTTAGTGCTTTAAAACAAAAGGGGGAAAAATAAACTATGCAGTTTTGTTCTCCAGTTCTTCTTGAAATCTTTTCATAGTAACCCAGAACCTCACCCCCTAAGTACTCATTATTGTCCTCTGCCTTTTTTCAGAAGATTACTGCCCCAGAGAACTCAGTCCTTCAGGTTCTCTCAAAAAACAGAGTAGGGAGATGGATCCCTTTAAATTGAGATTTATTCCACCTAACCTAGCTATCATTTTCAGGAAATTCTTTGTTTCTTTTTTGACAAAGAAGGACCCTAGAAGTAGGACCTGTAATGATAGGACAAGGGGCCTGTAGCAATAGGGCAGGGAGTAATGATTTTAAACTAAAGGAGGGTAGATTCAGAGTAGATTTAAGGAAGACAGTTTTTATGCTGAGGGTGGTGAAACACTGGCACAAATTGCAAAGAGAGGTGGTAGATGCCCTATGCCTGGAAACATTCAAGGTCAGGTTGGGAGGGGCTCTGAGCAAGCTGATCTAGTTGAAGATGTTGGACCAGATGACCTTTATAGGTCCCTTCCAACCCAAACCATTTTATGATTCTGTGATTCTAAGTAAGTCCAGCTTAGCCTGGGAAACTGCTTTAGATGGCTGAAACCATGTGAGGAGTATACGACTAACAACTGGAAGAGGGATTACAAATGCATCTGTGAAAAACACATCGATAGATCCATTCTGATGTTCACAATACTTAAAAACTAGTGAAAAATACAGAAAAAGCATCAGGACAATTAAAAATGTAAAAAGTATGCGTTATAAAAACATCAAACAAGAAATAGGACTAGAAGTGACCTCTTGAACAATGTGGTGCAGCCAGATGACTAAACCCTCATGTGAAGTTAAGCTAAATGAACAGGATGTGGGAAACTGCAGACCATTATATGAGAAAGTTGCTGGATGTGACAGGACACGATATAACACTCTGCTAAGAACTACAGATAACCCCCTGAAAAAATGAAAAGTGAGTTATATGAGAAATGGCTTAATAGCACAGACCTTCTGGGTCTGGATAACTGGGGACATCCTTGGGAGCATAACCTTGAAAGGCCAGCAGTACCCCTGTAGGCATAGCTGAAATACCAACCTCAGGTAGAGATGTAACAAATCTGAGACCAAACAAAATTTAATTGGTAGTGAACAAAGATGGGGAAGGCAAAGAAACAGGAAAAGAGACAATGAGGCATGCAAAAAAACCTGCAATGAGGGCTGTCTTAGGGTATCTGTCAGGCAGTCCTGAGACAGACTACTGCAGCCCAGAGCAAGACAGTAAATCAAATTTCTTGTTTTGATCGTCAACAAGTGTTTGATTTCCTCCTTTGGTCTCCACCCTGCTATGATGGAGACCTGTTGATCATGCACAACCCAGAATTCATTCATTCCCTATGGTCAGAAGCTTTAGACAAGTGCCTGAGCTCATGACAGGTGAATCCAGGCCTTACGGTTTGACCACCTATATGAAAAGACTGGATACAGATTTTTCCCACCATGTTTCAGATTGCTGTTCACCCTGAATAGACTCTATGCAACAGACAGGGCACAAAGATGTCTGTGATGGTGTCATTGGGAAATGAAATACAGCAGTTGTTGGCATTCGAGATAACCTTTGTTTCATCAGAGCTTTAAATGTTACTTTCTTTTCAATGTGACTATGCCCTTGAAGTGTATGATTTGTTTCTCCTAAGGTTCTTTACCTTAATCACTCACCTCCATACTTCAGATGTCAGTGGCATGTGGTTCTCTTAGGGTATTTTCTTTGGTTAATTATTTCCAAATTAATCAAAGCTTTGGGTACACTGAGTCAGGAGAGCTTCTTTTGTACATAGTTACAACTTCTGTGGAATATGTTACTGGACACTATGGAGAGGTGTCCAGCCTTACAGAAACTTAAAATATTTTGCTATGAACCCTTTTGCTCGTCAATGCAGTGGCAGGAAAAGAAAGCGAGGAGTTAAATGAGACATAGGGTGAAGGACGAACTTTGAGGATGGGACTGAAAAGTAAGCCAAAGTTAAAGTAAAACTAATCTAAATTTGAGATTCATGGTGACAAGCATTTCTTTTCTTTCTCATAAAACACTGCCAATGTTTTATTCTCTCCAATAACCACTGAACAGTCTTTCTGTCTTACCTTTGCTCTCACCTTGACTTGTTTTTACATAAAAAGCTTAAATAAGGTTTGTTTGGTTTTTTTAAGTGAGTAAAAACTCATTCAGTATTGACATTTATTTAGCTGTGCATAAAAATATCCAAAAAAGAGTTAAATGGCAGCAAGCATGTGTAACTTTCAACTTGAAATTAGATTCCACCCTCAGGATGCTGAAAGCTCTTTCTTAGACTTCTGTCATTCTCGGAAGAAACCTTAGAAGACTATTTTTCAAATAAATAGCATATTGGAGGTTAGGTCAGCCATCCTTTAAAAGATATTTCCTGTATCCAGTCCTAATCAGAAAACAGGTGTCTTTCTCTGTAAGGGTCAAACTGACAGAAGCCACTGGGATTGGTGGTTTTCTAAGTGAAAATTTCAAATTAAATGTTTTTAATGCAGTGTCCCTTTTTTCTTTTTTTTTTTTTTAAAGAGATTAAATACAGATAGAATAAATGTTAATGAAATGAAACAATGGAGTTGGACGTAAAGAAATAAAAAGTTTTATCATATTATTATTTACTCTTGTTAGGAATTATTTCCTATTTAAACTAACCAAAGGTCAAGCTTATTGACACTCAGCCCTTTTCCAAAACACCAGTGAATGAACATAACTTTGAAGACTGTATTACAGATATTCAGTACTACCTCTTTCAGAGCAGTATTTCATTACTGAAATCGTCATTTGTACTTAATCACTGAAAGGCGAATTTATTTTAAAGCCATCTACTGAAAATTTGCCTACAAAATTTCTTTTAACATTTGAATTCAAATCTACCGCTGATTAAATGCATGAATTGATCAGATGATCAATTGTATTTTTTTGATACTTTGTGGGGACATACAGTCTTCTTTCTCTCTCACTGGAATCAACGTGTTAACAAAGTACGTCTGGTGAGTCTCCTGCCAAAAGAGAGCTCTTCCTGTTCTTCACAAGCCTCGTGCAGAAGTTCACCTTTCATCCTCACCTAAGAGTTTCCATCTCAGACCTGGACCTCTTCCCCTCCATTGGGTTTTCTATCCACCCAAAGGCTTATAAGGTCTACACTGTACCACCTTCCTAGAGCTTTTCTCAGATGTATTTCTGACTCAGAAATAAAAAATGCATACATTCAGTACAAAGTATATTAACAGTCCACTGCCACGTATGTGTCCCTACACCTATGCATATTTCATCAAGCAAACAGGACAGGGATCAGTCCCTGGTACCACACAGATCACATACCCACCACAATGACACTCTCGCCTCCCTGACCTCCAAGGCAGACCTTGGTTCTTTACACGTTCCTCCAAACACAGACACACACACAGAGACGCACACAAATACTAGTACAACCTAGCGCAAGAAAATGATAGATGTCCCGATTCAGAACTATTGTGTAAACATGTTGAAGATTACCAGAGGAAATCCTATACTTGGAACCAAGAACTAATTTACTTCAGAATAGTATGCATATTAATGAGATCCAATGAACTCTTAACAAAAACCAAACCCAACTTTCCCACTTTAGAATCAAACTGTCTCCAGCACTGTCTTCAAAGATGAAAAGATGCTTACTTTATTGTGAGTGACATAGCTAATGTGACCAGATGCCCCAATTTTCCAGCAAGTTTGGCCAATGTCCCTTATGTCTGCATCCATTTGGGGTATTTTTTTCTTGAGTTCATGTTCGGTGAGGAGAACTGGGACAGTAAAAAGAATGACCCTTGCTCTACTGAATCTTGCTCACTGAGGTGGCTAAGCACCACTAGAATTTTCTCCTGATCCTAAAGGAACCTGGCCAAGTTCTCCTCATGCATCTGTGACAATGTGTGTGCTCCACCGCCAACCTAACCTTTATCTCCCATAACTCTGCCCAAGTGATAACCACCCATGGTGGTCATAATAGGTGCATCTAGTCATGGTGGTTGCATCCGGCTCAATGGAGTTTTGGGGAAACTGATAACAACACAATAGCCAAGGGATAACTTGACCAAAGCTACCAAACCACCTAACCACAATACTGGTACTGTGGTAAATATGCAAATATGACTATAGGTCAAATCAGCTTACCCCCATAAATAGTGAACAGCCAAAGAGCCCTTTGAGCTCCCCGGCATGGCAGCAGGCTGCATGCCAGGATCTCCCCTTGAGTAGGGATGCCTCTCAAGGTTACTTCTTGAGATTAAGAGATTCCTTGCCACAACAGATCCTTGGCAAGTGACTAATAGCATGCTAAACTTTGAAATCTTAGCTAAGTGATATAAAGGATTGATTGCACATATATACTCCTTTAGACATAAACCATTGACCGAATCTGGGACTAGGATTGGATCCAGCCTCACCTCGGCTTCTCTCTAAGAAGGAGTTTAGAAAGCAAGGGGGTCCTTTCTGAACCTTGACTTAACGGGAAGGTGTCCTTGACAGTTCTTTCTAACCCTGTTCTCTGTGCAGTAAATAACCAAGTATGCTTTGCCATCGAATCTTGTTAAAAAAACTGTCACATTTACTATCAAACTTTGTTAAATCCCTGGTTTATATCGATAAATGTATCCCTGCTTCTCTCTATGAGTGAAGTCCATCACTCCATCTGCGACAGCATCATGTAAAACACCATAGAGCAGTAAAGTCTTTGACTATCGCAAACTTAACAAACACTAAGGAAACAACTCATCTGGTTCAGGATGTGTGTCTAGATGCCTGTCAGACCTTGGAGGAGACATATATATTGGGCAAAGCAGGATCATGAATCGCCACTTCAAAATAAGGTCAAGGGGAAATGTTCCCAAGCAGCGAAGAAACACTCACAGCCTGTCACTCACGTCTGTGACAACCTCACCCTGCTCAGCTCACTCACCACCTGCGAGCACTGTAGGAACCAGAGACTTGCCAGAGGAAATCAGCAGGACTGAGCTGGCAAGGGCAACAGGGGTTGCCTCCTTCTCCAACTGCATTTCAAGAGATGTCCCTAGTTCCCACAGTGTCCTTCCAATAACCCAGAGAGTCTTGTACAGGCAGGTAGAGGCTGTACTTGTTCTGAAACCCTGCACAGACCTACCCCTCGGCCCATCCCTTGGGAAACAACTCAGAACTGCTCCTTCCTTTCCTATCTCAGGAGTCAGTATCTGACTCGCCCTTTGTTAATAGTTAAATCCCAGACATATGTGGAAAGAATAACATTCTGAGTGCCTTTTTACCTCCTTTGGGGAGGTAGAGTAGAAACAGGCCAACTGGCACACAGCGGGACATAGGGCCTGGACTTTTTCCAGGACACTTTGCAGGTAGGTGAAATGTCCTGGTCTTTCCTCCAGAGACCCCGTGGGCGGCAGCAGAATCGGGAAAGCCAGTACAAGAGCAGGCTTGCTCTAGCTCCTCTTCTAGGCTCCCAGCCAAGTGCCCGTGCCATTTTCTTCTAGGTCTCCATACCCCCATACCCTGGGGGGCTGACTCCTCTCCTATGCCTTTGGTCACATCTCTGCAGGGATCCTGATGCTTTAGAGTCAAGGACAAGAGGCTCAGCCTGGGCACCTCACCTCACAGCCTTCACATTCTTGCCTCAAGGTCATGTACAATTTATTTCTCTACACTTCTACTAGAAAACGCTTCCAAATACTGTTCGGAAGGCTGTGGCTCATCTTCTTTGGTCAGTCTCAATGAAAGCCCTGGATGGTTTCTTCTCCACGGTTTCTTCTTTTAACCCCTCCTTCTCTGCTGCTCGCTCTCTTAGACTCTGAGACACACAAGTCAGACTGTACTTCAGCCTTCATTCTTCAACCAACAGAGGCCATTTTTTCTCAATTTCCCCCTCAGCTTTGGCTCCCCATTCAAGAGATTACCATACAAGCTCTTCTCTCCACCTCCCTTCCTGAAATGCTTACAGATGGATGTCAAAGACAATTGCTGCAGCTGAAGATACAGGCCCTACTGTACAACTGGCTCTAGGTTGCCCTGCTTGAGCAGCAGTGTTGGACCAGATCATAGAATCATAGAATAGTTTGGGTTGGAATGTACATTTAAAGGTCTCTAGTCCAACCACCCTGCAACAAGCAGGGACATCTTCAACTAGATCAGGTTGCTCAGAGTCCCAACCAACCTGACCTTGAATGCTTCCAGGGATGGGGGCATCTACCACCTCTCTGGGCAACGTGGGACAGTGATTCACCAAAGATGACCTCCAGAGTTCCCTTCTAGCCTCAACCATTATATGAAAATCAAGAACATGTAAAGCATGGGTTATCTGACCAGGTTCAGCTCCTGATTTTGGAAAAGAAGGTGCCCCTTGCCGTCTATTCACTTTAAAGGAAGCTGAGGCTATCAGATGAATACAATTTGTCCAGATCAGACTGACCCTACACTTCACTCTGCTTGAACTCCTGCTAGAACACAGATGTGGGTGCCTTGAAAAGTTATTCAGCTGGCTCAGAGGATCTTGCCACTAAGTTCTTCCTTTCTTGAGTACTTCTGATGAGTGCAGCTTTCCACTATAGGACCCATAGCCCACCAAGGCCATAAATCCACATTCGGGTTACTCAAGAGGAATCTTCATAACTGGCTCAGATCCCTAGTCCCCTGAGCTTCTGCTCCCGTCAAGACCTGGCATCCCCAACATCTTCCATAAAGAGAGAAGGGAAAGCCTGAGCAACCAGTGGAACCTCTTCCTTCTTCTCCCACCTCCTCACAGTCTCAAAGTTCAAGGCAGTGTTTGGGTCATTTTTTCTAAATTGGACTTATGCCCACAGACATGTCTGCCAACACACAGGACTAGTTTAGACATCACCCATTAAACAGTAACCAGCATAGCATAAAGTGAGCGCACACGGTGGTGAGAGTGCCTAGTAGGGATTCTCCAAGGGTAAAACCCCAAACGGCATTTCTAACATTTCTTAGAGCCAAAGCTCATATCTCTGTATTTGTAGAAGTGCCATTAATGCTTGAAACTCTTAACTTCTGACAGGACATTACAGTCTTTGTCTGAATTTTCATCTTCTCAGCTAAGTCTTTGCTGAAAGACAATGGATTGGGTCAATCTTCTTCCTGTAGGGTTACTGTTTATACTCGTTCTGCTCATTCTAGAAAGACAACATGTCTGGAAGAGCCACACAAAAGCAAACTTCCCTCCAGGACCCAGGCCTTTACCCATCATTGGGAATCTGCACATCATGGATCTGAAGAAACCTCACCTGACAATGCTAGAGGTAAATTCTTTTGTTCCTTTTCTTAGAGCTCTCTGTCTAAAGCAGTCAGTGACCCCCCCAAAACAGGTACAATTTTTTCTTTGGACAAGACAATTCCACTGCAAAGACAATAGAATTAGTTATCTGCAGTAACTGGTCCTCCTATCTCATGATCTTGTGTCCGTGCAGGGGGATCAACTTCCATCCGCATCAAGAGAATTGACCCATTTTTGTGTAACCCAGGAAATGCTGGAGTTCTCCAGTCAAGGGTAACTAGAAGTCAGAGGTCCTACAGTTCCTACAGGAACTTCCACCAGGGGCTGCTGAAACATTTAGGGAGGAGACCAGAGCTTTCTGGAGGCTGTTTGGTGGACTCAGCCATCAGGGAACTGTCAGAAAACAGCTTCTTGATCCTCTCCCTTCATCCTCACCATGAAGGAGAAACTTTCCCGGTTTACCAAAGCAAAGTAGGAAAAAAACAGACACTGCTTATTCTTTCATATCTGGTGGCAGTAAACTGCATGACTTCAGGGAAAATGGTGTGTGACAGTCAGATTAGTGTATGATTTTTCAGGGTCCTTTCACTGCACTACTCCTCAAAGCCATGAACAGCAAACCTAAGAGTGTCAGACAGTTCCTGCGCCCTCATGTACTACCACCTTGAAAACTGGTCTCCTTCTGGTTGAGAAACATTTCCAACATAACCCCTACGAGTTCTCAGCTTCTCAATCAAAAATTACCTACAGAGCCCATGTAGTGGACACAGTTACTTCATAATTCAAAATGAAGCCATTCTTAACCTGCTTTCCTGGATTTCATTCCCACGTGAGCCATGCAGTCTATTCCTGCCTGGCTGTGGCTGAAGCTCTTGCACCTTATCACTAAAAGCAGTAACTCCAGATGCACCTGAAGGCATAACTCCAGACTATTTAAGAGGTATTACTCATAATTCCAGCTGATTTGTACCTACCCGGATTTTTATACCAGGAACTGAACGGGTTTTGCCATGACTACTGAGGAATTCACTTTCTGTTTGTCTCTTCAAAGGAATACAGGGCCAAGCCCATCTGCTCTTCAGCCTTTCCTTTAGCCCCTCTAAAATTCTGTTAATCAAATATTTAACAGAGGATTACAGACCCCACTGTGAGTCTTTTTATTCATAAGAGCTCCAATATTTTAGGAAATTTAGGAAAAAATTCTACACTGAAAGGGTTATCAAACTTTGGAACAGGCCGCCCAGGGAACTGGTGGAATCGTCACCCCTGGTATTTAAAAGATGGGTAGACGCACTGCTTAGTGATATGGTTTAGTGATGGTTTTTGTCAGTGCTAGGTTGATGGTTGGACTCGATGATCTGCAAGGTGCCTTCCAACCTAGATAATTCTATGACTCTATGTTTCTATGATTTGTATCATAAATTCTCCACATTTTGGACCGTGAATGAAAAGCGAATGCCATGCAGGAAAGAGAACATTGAAACTGATGAAAAACAAGTATTTTGAGCTTACTGAAAATCATCTGAAAAATCATCTTCTTTTATTGTCCCCTTTCATCCCACTAGCTATCCAAAACATATGGCCCAGTCTTCAGCCTTCACATGGGACCGAGGAAAATGGTGATTCTATCAGGATATGACACAGTGAAGGAAGCTCTGGTGAACCAGGCGGATGCATTTGCAGGGAGACCTAAAATACCAATTGTTGAAGAAACAGGAAAAGGAAAAGGTGAGTGTGCTGTTCTGTTCCCCGTACACCTGCCTTCTGCAAAGAAGAATGAGACTTTCTCCATGGAGAGAAGAATGCAGAATGTCTCACTTTGCTTAGCTAAGAATGAGATGCAATGGAAATGAGGGGGAAACTGAACAATGTATGGTGATATTTGTGGGTCATAAGGAGAGATGATACTCTTAATTTACACATAAACACATAATTTAGAGGTCTGAATCTGCAGATGAGTCTTCTCTTAGAGGTGACATGTTGAGGAGCTGACATGGGGTCATCTCCTGATCTCTTCTCACAAAGACCACCCCTGCAGCCATCCAGCTACCAAAACCTTGCCACATAAACCAAATAGAAGCTGGCAAAGAAGTATCTACTGCGTCAGCAGCACTTTCTTCAAATACTCCTTGTGAGATTGATATTATTGAATGTTTATTTTAAATTTTCCAGTTAAATTTACATTTGAGATTAAATCTCTCTTTAAAAGAGAATAAACAATAACCCAGGCCTTTAGTTTGCTTCCCCAGAGGGAGCTCACTCTTCGCTCTGAGTTATTCTGGTGCAGATTTCACCCTCCTCAGATGTTAGACCCTGAACCTTACCTTTCAATTGCCATAAATATTGATAAGATACGTAGAAGTAAGGACATGAGAGACTATCGTCTTCTGACAGGAAAGCAAGGGTGAGCACACTTGTATCTTGTGACCAGCTCTGAGTAACTGCTGTATCGCTAAATATATCTGCCAACCTACCTGCAAATGATTTCTTGCCTCACTAGGGCAAGATTTCAACAAGATTTGAAGCTAGAACAAGAGAGCATGAGTGGTGGAAGGAGAGTAAATAGCAGCACCAGCTTGACCAAAAATTTGCTGCAAACGTGACGGAGAATTCTTTGCAGCTTTTCTAGTGTGTAGGGTGGTGGGATTACCCCCACCAAGTGGGGAGATTTTTCAAACAGATGCCCATATTTGAAGTTTCCTTTACTCTCTACAGTGTAGGTAAGAACACAGGTGCTCTTGAGAGAGGATGCATCTTACCTAAGGAGACATCTAAGGTTAATGTGCACACTCATCATCCCAGGTGATGTCCCAAAGCACAAATCCCACTCTCTGTTCTAAACAAAGCTGAACAAAAGCCCTCGTGTCTCAGGGCACATCAGACACCTCAAGAACTCAGAATGGTGGCTGCTTACTTCAGAGCTTTCTCCTGGTATATCTTTCCTGTCTTATTTCGTTCTACGTGGGGACACCACACGTCTTTAAAGCTTGACAGGTTTCCTGCTAGCACTCATCTTTGCCAGGATTCAGGGTAGATGAAGAATCTTTGCTCTTAGGATGAAATTTCTATTTCTGCATTTTCATTTTCCATTTCAGGAGTTATATTTTCTGGTGGAGAAAACTGGAAAGTGATGCGAAGATTTACTCTTACAACCTTACGAGACTTTGGAATGGGCAAGAAGGCCATAGAGGATCGTGTTGTGGAAGAGTATGGATGCCTGGGAGACACCATTGAAGCACAGAAAGGTAGGGGAAATCTTACCTTCATTACACTCTGATTTTCCTCAAGCCTCCTATGAAAATGCCAAAGGTCAAGCAAGAGAAGTCTCTGAACTCTTTCAGTGATATACCTTTCTCCAGCATCCATGCTCCGAGGAGTTTATACGAGCTGTCTGTCTCTGTGTTTCTACGTGGCAATTGCCTGACGTGCAAAGGAAAAGCATTCATTGAGGCATTGGAAGTCAAACGGAGTCAGACATCAAAAAACAGCACATCTGATAAGAGTAATTTGTTCCTCCATGTGCAGTGCCTATAATTGATTTAATGGCATTTGGAGAGCAGAAGATTATTGCAAGGACTTGCAGATCTGTACTAAAAAAATTGATTGTCCCTGAAGTCACATGTCTGAGAAACCCTTCCAAGAGAAGGCAGAACATCCATTTACACATTTCATCAGTTACACCAGCTTTATCCAAGATTATTTCTCACTAGGCTCAGTTACCAACAGCAGGACTTCAGTAGGTAGTTCTTTCCATCAAGCAGACTTGGGATAAAACCAGATTTCTACATCATCATTCTAGTTCAGGCTTCAAGTCCTCACCTTGAACCCCTGAAAGCAGGAGTTGTATCCAGCTGCAAAGGGGATGTACCAGAGGGCTCTAGAATCTGTAGAAGTGAGAGCCCCAGCAGGACAGATTGAGTGACCAAGAGTTACTGAGTTAGGAGGTCAGACCTAAAGGGCCTAGAGGTACCCAGTCCAACTCTCAAAGGATACTGGTCATAAGGAACAGTCCAGTATGGCACTGATGGGGGGAACGGCAATGCTGAGTTTCCTTTATACCAGCAAGTTTTAAGATCATGTACGCCCAAACAAAGCAGCCTGGGGTAAGGCCACAAAGACCCAGGGCAGCAAAAGCCTTGGAGAAAATGGAGGGGAGCACAAAAGATTCGCATTTGGTCTCTGTTCTGTTGAAATGCAAGTTAGGTATGTGCGAACCCTGAGATGGGGGAGCCTTTTCTCCTACCAGCTCTGTGCCTATCATGTCCCAGACTTCACTGGGCCTCTGCATGCTACTTTAGTTAATTAGAATAACTATTGACTTTGTTGTTTGCACCACCTTTTCCCTTGCTAGGGAAGCCCCTTGAGATGACTCTGATGATGAATGCCGCTGTTGCTAATATCATCGTATCCATATTGCTTGGAAAGCGATATGATTATGAAGACCCCACATTCAAAAGGCTCCTGACATTGGTGAATGAAAATATCAGGATATTTGGAAGTCTATCACTTTCGGTAATTCATAGTCTTTGAATATTGCTCTTCAAAAGCATGATTATACAGTGGTAAACAGAGGTACACCTCTCCAACATTGCAACACATCTACCTGTACATGACAAATGCACCCTGAAATGGCAGAAAGTGGACCTCTGATACTATTTATGGATTTCTCTTAGCAGCATAGCCTGGGAAATTGTAAGTTCCTCCTTTCATGAAGAATTGAACAACACGTAATACAGTACAATGATTGTGTCCCCTAGACATAAAAGTTGGTCATTATTCCCCATCTCCCATTACAAACAACAAAATCAGCGTGGGAATGCCTGTAACTTCCTCTTAAACTTGAGACTCCCAATTCCAACTGGTGTGGATATGGAGGGATGAATTATCGAGGAATGGAGAGGTAGGAAATTGTGTCAAGGACATATGCACAAACACGGGATTTCTAGGCCATCATCAACTAGTGTGATTAATACTCAGTGTAAGAGGGAATACTTTTTAACCATTTTACACAGTTGGCCAGGGAAAAAAAAGAGGACAAAGGAACATATTGCGTCTTGAGTATAAGGCTATACACCATTTTCTGTAAGGGCTTTTCTTAATATATGCTGTTGAACTGTGGTACATCTGCTTAGCAGCTGTTTTTTCTTCATCGCTATCTCTGCATCTTGCAGATTTACAACATGTTCCCAGCCCTTGGATTCCTCCTGAAGAACTACAAAATTTTTATTCAGAATATAAAAGAAATCAATGATTTTATCAAGGTGACTTTCATAGAACATCTCAAAGATCTCGACAGGAACGACCAGAGGAGCTTCATTGACACTTTCCTTGTGAGACAACAAGAGGTAATGAAATCCTAGCAGCTTCTTCAAATCTCCTCACTCTCCTTTATTTGGCGTTATTGCTTGGCCACTCTCCATCATCTTTGAAAGGTCATGGAGAACAGGAGAGGTGCCTGAGGACTGGAGGAAGGCCAATATCACTGCAGTCTTCAAAAAGGGCAAGAAGGAGGACCCAGGGAACTACAGACCAGTTAGTCTCACCTCCGTCCCTGGGAAGGTAATGGAGCGACTCGTTCTGGATGTCATATCCAAGCACGTTCAGGAACAGGAAGTTATTGGAAGTGGTCAACATGGATTTACCAAGGGTAAATCAGGCTTGACCAATCTCATAGCCTTCTATGATGTTATAACTGGTTGGCTGGATGAGGGCAGGGCAGCAGATGTCATCTACCTTGCCTTCAGCAAGGCTTTTGACACTGTCTCTCATAACATCCTCCTTAGGAAACGGAGGAAGTGTGGACTAGACGAGGGGACAGTGAGGTGGATTGAGAGCTGGCTGTGTGACAGGACTCAGAGGGTTGTGATTAATGGAGCAGGGTCGAGTTGGAGGCCTGTAACCAGTGGTGTCCCCCAGGGGTCAATACTTGGACCAGTATTGTTTAACATATTCATCAACGACCTGGACGAGGGGACAGAGTGCATCCTCAGCAAGTTTGCTGATGATACCAAACTGGGTGGGGTGGCTGACACCCCAGAGGGCCGTGCTGCCATCCAGCGTGACCTAGACAGGCTGGAGAGCTGGGCAGAGAAGAACCTAATGAGGTTCAACAAGGACAAGTGTAGGGTCCTGCACCTGGGGAGGAAGAATGTCAGGCACCAATATAGGTTAGGGGTGGACCTGCTGGAAAGCAGTTCTGAAGAAAAGGATCTGGGGGTCTTGGTAGACAGTAAATTATCCATGAGCAAGCAATGTGCCCTTGTCGCCAAGAAGGCCAACGGAATTCTGGGCTGCACAGGGAAGAGTGTGGCCAGCAGGTCAAGGGAGGTCATTCTCCCCCTCTACTCTGCACTGGTGAGGCCACAACTGGAATACTGTGTCCAGTTCTGGGCTCCCCAGTTCAAGAGAGACAGGGAACTACTGGAGAGAGTCCAGCGCAGGGCAACAAAGATGATTGAGGGATTGGAGCATCTCCCTTATGAGGAAAGGCTGAGAGAGCTGGGACTCTTTAGCCTGGCGAAGAGAAGGCTGAGGGGAGACCTGATTAATGTTTACAAGTATCTAAAGGGTGGGTTTAAGGAGGATGGAGCCAGGCTCTTTTCAGTGGTTCCCAGTAACAGGACGAGGGGTAACGGGCGCAAGCTGGAACATAGGAAGTTCTGATCAAATATGAGGAAAAACTTCTTTACGGTGAGGGTGACAGAGCACTGGCACAGGCTGCCCAGGGAGGGTGTGGAGTCCCCTTCTCTGGAGACTTTCAAGCCCCGTCTGGATGCAGTCCTGAGTGATGTGCTCTGGGCAATCCTGCTTTAGCAGGGGAGTTGGACTAGATGACCTCTAGAGGTCCCTTCCAACTCTGAAATTCCATGATTCCATGATTCCGTGATTCTGTGATTCCTTTCAAGACTTGGTAGACAAACAAATGTTCTTCAGCAGAGACCCAGCATGTGCAAAAGTCCTACCAAAAACTGTGGTCAGGCTAAAAGACTGTGCAGTCACTTCATCTAGGAGATAAATTGATCACAGACAAGCATCTTTTATGTGTCCCCAGTAATTTATCAGGAAAATACAGAACACTATTTCAGCAAGCAAAGTATGAGAAGCTGTCTTTACCTGTAGTTTAAAAAACCTTTCTGTGCCCCAGCATTTCTGACTCTTTCTTTAAATTCCCATCCCCTTTCACAGAGACATACCCAGAGAAAGCTCTAGGCCCAGGAATCTTCAGTACATATTTCTTGGTTTAAGTTACCAGCTTGCATTACCTGCTTCAACAAAACTCTAGTTTTACAGTTCTTGTAAAAATGTCACAGAGTTTGTACCCAGCCCTCACCTCTATGTGGTATGGCCTTGTGAGGTTTCAGCCCAAGTCTGCTATGGCAAAAACATGGGTTGTCGGCTGGATTACAGAGGAACATGAACCACGCTTCTAGGCTCTCTTTTGATGCTGGTGGCAGTAAAGGCAATATCATCATGGGCCAAGTCCCCAGTACCTCTTGAGTTCTTGTCAAGTCAAAACCCAGCTCTGGCAGCAAATTTATTCTTCTTCCCAAAAAATCTCATCCTGCAAGACGTTCTGCTCCATGACCATGAGCAGAAAAACTCCGAAGCAAATGATTGAACCACATGGGTGGCACCAGTGACTGCTTGCTCTTTTCCAAAACATTCTTCTTATCACTGACATTATCCAAGCTGAAGACCCATGTTGACTTGAGTGTGTGTTCTTGTGGGCAGCACAGGTGATCCAAACACTCTAACTCAAGACTCAACTTAGAACAGGTTTCTCAAGACATCCCATCAAAACCTTTACACTTAACTCCCCCAAGGGCTGCACATGAATGTTTTTCCCTGTTCTCCAATGAAAAAATGCATCCTTGAATCTTTAATCATCTGATATTATT
Organism: Dromas ardeola; assembly: GCA_013398915.1. Lineage (NCBI taxonomy): Eukaryota > Metazoa > Chordata > Aves > Charadriiformes > Dromadidae > Dromas > Dromas ardeola. The sequence goes on along the minus strand of VYZM01001174.1, from coordinate 19,280 downwards.
ATTGTTTCATATCTCTAGGAGAATGGAAAGGCTAATGGATATTTCCACAATGAAAACTTAACTGAGGTTGTAAGAAATCTGTTTGCAGCTGGCATGGAGACCACATCCACCACTTTGCGCTGGGGTCTTCTGCTCATGATGAAATATCCTGAAATTCAGAGTAAGTGGAAACTAGGCAATTAGTGGCTTCCTTCTCATCTGGTCACCTCAAATGTGACTCTCATTGTGCAGGGCTGAAAAAAAAGTGAATTCTCCACATCCCCCTATTCCCAGCAGGAGAAAGAGACATTCAAGTGATCTATCAATGTATGATCCCTATTCCTTTCACAGAAAAAGTACAAGAAGAGATAGAGCGAGTCATAGGGTCAAACCCCCCACGAATTGAGCATCGAACTCAAATGCCATATACAGATGCTGTTGTCCATGAAATTCAAAGGTTTGCCAATATCCTGCCATTGAACTTGCCTCATGAGACTACTGCAGACGTGACCCTCAAAGGCTATTTCATTCCCAAGGTGAGACAACTTCTGCACTACTTTTCTTCCCTCTGTCCCCAGTGTAACACATCTCCCTTTCAAGTCCTGCTTGCTTCCAAGGATGTTTGCTTACCCTGGGGTTCTCACAGCTACTTTGGCAGGACCTCCCCTATTAAAGCGGGTATTTTGAGCTCCAAAGTTCGCCATCACTCTGATGGTGACAGCACCATCCTCAGTGCAATAACTGCTCTGCCTTGGATTGCAGGGAACCTACATTGTCCCCTTACTGGCCTCCGTCCTGCGAGACAAAACCCAGTGGGAGAAACCAGACATGTTCTATCCTGAGCACTTTCTTGACGCCAATGGAAAATTTGTGAAGAAAGATGCCTTCATGCCTTTTTCAGCAGGTATCTTTCATTTTGTTTTTAGGGCTCTGAGGGGAACTTGACATCTAAGACTCCTTTCCCATTGGAACTGGCCTCTCAGATTCTTCCCAGAGCTCTCCTCTCCTCTCCTCTCCTCTCCTCTCCTCTCCTCTCCTCTCNCTTGACATCTAAGACTCCTTTCCCATTGGAACTGGCCTCTCAGATTCTTCCCAGAGCTCTCCTCTCCTCTCCTCTCCTCTCCTCTCCCTTGAAAACAGCTCAGGAAGCAGCTCACACTGACTTTTTTATGGCCATTCTGCATTTTGTTCCAGGGCGGAGGACCTGTGCTGGAGAGACACTTGCCAAAATGGAGCTCTTCCTCTTCTTCACCAGCCTCCTGCAGAGGTTCACCTTCCACCCTCCCCCTGGAGTTTCCATCTCAGACCTGGACCTCTTTCCCTCCATCGGGATCACCATTCCCCCAGTGATTCATGAGGTCTGCGCAGTGCCGCGTTCCTAGGGCTTTTCTTAGTCATCTCCTGTTCCTGAAACACACAGATGAAATATCTGTGTCTCTAGTCCCACGTGGGAAGTTTGGTACTTCTGAATCCAGCAGGGAATTTTTAGCCCAAGTGCACCTTGGCTCGTAGCCAGAGGTGTCTCTCCCACCATTATGGCAGGCGGCAGTCCTGACTTCCATCTACTCCTTGGAAGGGAAGGTGATGGTCATTGTGAGGATGAATCCCACGAGGGAAATAACAAAGTCCATTTCATTCTGTCCTTCTCTACACCTTTGCCTGTTCCCCTCGATGAAAGAGGCTGGGGCCAGTCTCTGGTCCAAAACTCAAAAGGTACTGCACTGATCTACACACATTCACACACAAAAAACCCAAAGGCTTTCACCTTCCACACCTCCAGCACAGCCACATGCAAACTGCCTAGGGAAAATTGTCCATTACACAATTTATCCCTGCACCAGTGCCCTAAATGCACACACACACAGAGAAATATAATTTAATAGCTCAACCTGAGAAAAGGAAACGTAAGATGTTCACCCAATGCAGAACTGCAGTGCAGATGCATAGAGGGCTCTCAGGTGATGCCATGTGGTTATATGCTGTCTGGAAGTTAATTTAGTTTACTACAGAATAATGTGCATATTAATGATAAAGACAAAAGCACAGCAAAATAAAAAGTTCTTCATTTCAAATCAAACTGTTGCCAATGTTGCCTTCAAAGCTGGAGAGATCTTCTTTCACACCTGAAATGGTTTCTGGGGATGCACCCTTGACTGGAACAAACAACCAGTTCTGTGCTCCCAGCAGGAACTGAGCAAACCATCCTTCTGTGGCACCTCTTAGGCCTCTCCAACTTCTTTCTCATACACCCCTGCAGTAGCTTTTTAGTCACAAGAACAAGTTGTCTTAGTCACAAGAATTCTTCTTAGACTTTAATAAGGCTTTTGACACTATCTACCATAATATTCTCAAAGACAAGTTGTTGTTATATGGGCTGGATGAGCAGAGAGTGAGGTGGGTTGAAAACTTGCTGAAAAGCCAGGCCTAGAGTCTAGTGATCAGTGGTGGGAAGTCCAGTTGGAGGCCAGTAACTAGTAGGGAACCTCAGGGGTCAATATTGAGTCCAGTCCTGTTTAATGTCTTCATTAATGGGTCTAGATGATGGGGCAGACTATACCCTCAGCAAGTTTGCTGATGACACCAAAATGGGAGGGGTGGCTGAAGCACCAGAAGGGTGTGTTTCCTCAATAGGCTGGAGAAATGGACTGACAGAAACCCCATGAAGTTTAACAAGGAGAAGTGCAGAGTACTGCACCTGGGGAGGAACAACCTCAGGCACCAGTACATGCTGGGGGCCACCCACCTGGAAAGCAGATTGACAGGAAAAGGCCTGGGGGTCCTGGTGGACACCAAGTTGAACATAAGGCAACAATGTGCCATTGCTGCAAAGAAGGCTATTGGTATCCTGGACAGCATTAGGAGTGTTGACAGCAGGTCGAGGGACGTGAGTCTTCTCCTCGTCTCAGCACTGGTGAGTCCACACCTGGGGTGCTGTGTCCAGTTCTGGGATCGCCAGTACAAAAAAGATATGGACATACTAGAGAGAGTCCAGCAAAGGACCACGAAGGTGCTCAAGGGACTGGAGCACCTCTTCTACGAGGAAACACTGAAAGAGCTGGGATTGTTTAGCCTAGAGGAGAGAAAGCTCAGGGGGATCTTATTAGTATGTGTATAAACTCCTGGAGGAAGGGTACAAAGAAGACAGAGGCAGGCTGTTTTCAGTGGTGTTCAGTGACAGGACCAGAGCCCATAGGCACAAACTGAAACACCGGAGGTTTCCTCAAAACATCAGGAAACACTTTCTTACTGTGAGAGTGGCCAAGCACTGGCACAGGTTGCACAGGGAGGTTGTGGAGTCTTCCTCCTTAGGGATATTCAAAAGCTGTCTGGACACAGTCTAGGGCAACTGGCTCTTGGTGGTCCTGCTTGAGCAGGGACGTTGGACCAGGTAACTTCCAGAGGTCCTTCTCAATCTCAACCACTCTGTGATTCTGTGATTTGAAATTCCCAATGAATTCAATGGAATCAAAGTTGTACCAATTCCTAAGTGCTTTGAAAAAAAACCCACACAAATCTCTGTGCAGTAATCACTTGGACATTGGAATTCTCATTTCAGTTCTCAGGGTATCAAGGCTGTGCCTGTACTAATGACGAAAACATAATTAATCAGTAACCTGAAGAGAATGCGGAATTTATTATTTTTATAGCAAACACCGGGTTGATGACCTGTGGTTCTCCATGTTCTTGGACTTCCATGCTTGGACAATGAGCTACATGCTCACCCAGTCGCACACGCTTGGTTAGCAAACATTTACCTGCCTCTGTACTGTGCTGAGGATTCATTAGCAAGCGCAGGGGAAGACAACAAAACCAGTCACCAATTGCAAGCAAAACATACCATTCACTGGGAAAGAGGTTTATGGACTAGTACAAGCCTCTCTCACAGGAAGTTTTTGCAGGAGGACAGAGATCCACATTTTCTTTTTTCTCATCTGTAGCAAATATTTGGCTGAATAGAGATGGAGTGGAACGGCTGCATTTCCATTGTTTTAGTGTTCATCCTGTCTTTTCTCTCCATTTTGAAAGTGGGAGGTTTCTGGAACAACCACCGAAGAAAGAATTTTCCCCCAGGACCACGAGCACTACCTATCATTGGAAATCTGCATATGTTTGATTTGAAGAGACCCTACAGGACTTATCTACAGGTAGTCATTACCTTTTCTATTGGTCCCATAATTGCACATATCTCCAAACCCCATAGTCCAAGATGTCAGAGGGTTTCTCGTATTGCACCCAACATGTTGCATCCCCAGGTGACCCTTAGCAAGGGACAGGAGACTGTTATTTGAGCAGAAAACTTTGAATGCAGCGAGGTTTGTTCTTTAGCACAATACTTCTCTGTGCAACTTCATGCGTCTAGGTTTCAGCCTTAAACAATTCTCAAATTAATAACAGTGCTCACTTTATTTTTGTGGTATTTTGGAGAAAAAGGTAACTGAAAAAGGAGTGATTTTTGATATGTGGTCTAACTCCCTCCGCATTCCACTTATCGATGTGTCTGGGGTTGCGACTGCAGCTTCCTGCCTTCACTGATTGGCAACCCTTCTCATCTCCCTTTCCTCCTTTCTTTCCCAAAAGCTGAAGATAAATATATACTCTTAATATTCAGGGCCCACAGCTGCCAGAATATACAAAGATCTAAGCAAATTAAGGTAATAAATCTTTCGCTTTTCTTCTAGTGCTTTCATTACTGAGTTTATTGTACGACTTTCCTGATTTTGAGTCAGAAGATTTCTATGAACCTGCTCCTTTCTTAGAGTTTTTTCTACATAGACATTGAAATTACACATCCTCCTTGCTGATGATTTTAAAAGGGATATTTTCACCTACATATCTGTATGTATCCACAAATCAAAAGACCGATCAGATGCTGTATCTGGAAAATCACTGTAGCTATCCAATGCAGCCTAATTGTGCTGGCAAAAGCAAGCTCCATCTCTTTTCAGGCCAGCAGAACCAACACGTCTCTGCTGTAGCTCAGTGAATCCATTCTAATGGAAGAGGCTGGTTCTCCAACTTGAGCTCAGCTCAAGGTTTAATATTGAAACATACTTAATGTGTAAATGCAACTGGAGACCATATGCTCACCCTGCGCATCACCACTGCAAGCATTGGAAAGTCCTTACTGGAGAACACTCTTTGAAAAGATCATATTCTTCCACAGCTACCGCAGTCTGGGATAGCAGTATCACCATCAAAGAAACTACTTTAATTCAGACACATATCACTGCTGCTGTCTTATTTCATATAGCTGGCTGGACTTACCAGTTGCTGAACATTTTGCATATCGATGCTAACTAGTTCACTTCTGTTTCTCCATGCAAACACACTAGAAAATAAGCGCAGTCAGGAAAACCCCCTCCTATTGTCAGAAGAATTAGGAACATTGAGTTATATGAAAACAACAAGCTAAAAAGGTACCAGCTTAGGTCAAACATTGTCTCTGAGACAGATTCAGGGTGGATGTAGTCATATATAAGAAGTGAGAATTTACCTAATGATAGATCCTGGCCCAGAAACACTGTTCTTTTTATACAATAACGGTAGTAAAGGTTTGAGCAGGTTTAGCCTGTAAACAAAAGAACCACAATGTCATAGAGATCAGTGTGAAAATATGGGTCAAAAATTGAATTTATGGGGGTTTCTGAGGGAAGACAGAGCTGTCAGCACAATCCTTGACTGACTTGGGGTTTCAGCTGTTAACACTACTGCTCAGTTCAGCACAATCCCACCCCACTCCTGACTGTGCCATCATAACGTCTGGCACATTCACATTATTTACATCAATTCTCTTTCTCTGTATTTAGGAAAACATTTAACATTTTAGTAACTTAGAGGCAGGACAGGAAAATAAGCAGCACTGAAAGGGTGGTGAATTTCTTTGTAAACTGTAAAAGCTGTAAATCATTCTTATCTTCTTCTGGCAGCTGTCAAAAATATATGGTCCAGTCTTCAGTGTTCAGATGGGGCAAAGGAAAATAGTAGTGATTTCTGGGTACGAGACAGTGAAGGAAGCTCTCGTAAACCATGCAGATGCATTTTCAGAGAGACCTAAAATCCCAATCTTTGAAGATTTGACCAGAGGAAATGGTAAGTTGTTTTGTTTTGTTTTTTTCCTTATCGGCTTGACTTATTCAAAAAAGTTTTTAGACGAAGCAGAAGCTGCACACCACTTTGGATCAGAGATCACATACGGCATTGGAAATAGGGAGAAATTTCATTGCCTTCAGTGCATTTATTCAAATTTGAAACTACTGACAGTGACAACAAAACAACCATAACTCTAACAGCAACCACAGCAACAGATAATGGATAATGTCACACTTTCAGGATCTAGAACAGGGGCACGCATGCCAGGGAAGGCATTTCTAGCTCTCATGATATGGTTCTGGACTTGTGTTGTTCGGGTTTATCATAGAACCTTCTTTTCCTAAAATGGGTATTATACCACTGCTTCTCATTTCAAGTGGTGAATAGTGCTTTGAAAATCTGAATGTAACAATAGAATGGAACACATATAGAGTTTAGGATTTATTTTAATAAGGGAAATACTGTATACGGAGCTGGGTTTCCAAATGAGAACTTCACAACCAAACTTCATTCTAATTTTGCATGAGAGTTTCATATTTACATCTCTAAAGACCCTTGGACAAATTCAGGAATAATTCTGTGAACGTTGTAACTGTTGCATCTTTTGATCATATTATTGCATGTAAGCTTTCTTTACACCTTATTTTTTTCCTTGAAAAAATGTAACTAAAGTCATTAGTTACATGATGTAATGATTTCAGTGAAAAAATTGTTTTAGGAGGTTTTAAGATGATACCTAAATTTTAAAGACATTTGTGCCTAATCACCTTTCTCCTGTGATCGTCAGAAACATCAGATTTCAGTTCAATTCCACTTCCAAAGTATGGCGATCACCGGTTTGAACTTGAATTTCCAGTGCCCTCTTTCTTTCAGTAGCAAGTGTCTCTCAGAGAAGTATATCCTTCTTATGATTTGATCAATACATCTTAAATAGTTGGGGGGGGGTTGTGTGTGCAATAAGCCTATTGTTGTGGCCTGAAAATACTTAAGGAAAAGTTGTTTTTTTCCTCAGCCAGATGTAATTTAGCTTACTTTAAAAGTGACTGCTACTAAATATCTACATTATTTGTCGAAAAATTAGTTATTTAAAAACTTCTGCCACCTTGAAATGTTCTCTTTGTGTCAGGGATTGTTTTTGCTCATGGTGAAAACTGGAAAGTGATGCGAAGATTTACTCTTACAACCCTACGAGACTTTGGAATGGGGAAAAGGGCCATTGAGGACCGCATTGTGGAGGAGTACGGGTATCTGGCAGACACCATAGTGTCACAAGAAGGTGTGTAGATGATTCATTCTTCAGACCTCTGAGTTTTGTTCAAGTACTCAGAGGCTTGTCAGTAACCTTCTCAACTTCAGACCTTTTTAAGAAATGTACTTCAGGCTGAATCAATTTGATTAATTTGGCTCCTCTGGCATTTTGGTGTCTTGGCATGGTATTCTAACATTGAATAATAATCAATAATAGTAATCAATCATAACAAATAAATAGCACTAATTAGTATTAAATTTACATTTACAAATTACATCTATTGCCACAATGTAATATATTCTTTTATTCATCATTTAGGAAAGCCCTTTGATGCTAGCAAAATAATTAATGCAGCAGTTGCTAACATAATTGTTTCAATATTACTTGGAAAACGATTTGACTACAAAGACTCCAGATTTGTGAGACTTCTACAATTGACCAATGAAAACATGAGGCTTGCTGGGAAACCTTTGGTTACGGTAATGATAAATATTTTTATGTTGCTCTTCCACTGGATGCCATGGGAACATAGTTATACACGTAGTCAATTGTTTCTATTGAACAGAAAAATCTGAAGCTCTGAGAGATAATAGGTTTACAAGCACTTTCTGGGGCACAACAAAGCTTGAGAAACAGTTTGGGAACCTTGAAGCCAACAGTCAAACTCCCAGTCTCTCAAAACCATACTTAAGCTATTGTTTGAAAAGTGCTAAATCTGGATTAAAAAAAAAACAGACCACATAGTGCATGAAAACAGCAAGCTTAGCATGGCTGCCCAGGGAAGTGGTGGGGCTCAACAGGCTGCCCAGGGAAGTGGTGGAGTCACCACTCCTGGAGGTGTTTAAAAGATAGGTAGACATAGTGCTTAGAGATATGGTTTAGTGATGGTTTTTGTCGGAGTTAGATTGATGGTTGGACTAGATGACCTGAAAGGTCTCTTCCAACCTAGCACTTCTATGATTCTATGATTCTATTACCCAAAGATATGGTTCACACGTATAAACTGACCAGGCAAAACAGTACATTCTCAGAACATGAGGCAGGGAGAAGCTATAGAGTATGTGGTCTACCTGTACAAGGTAGCCCTGACACAAAATCTATTTTTCCATGCTTCTAGTACACTGAAATCCCTCAATGAGTAATAAATACCCTCTGATACTCACGTGCAATGCTGCTGCAAACCAGATTCACTTCTGTTCCTTTAGACTTTGAAACAGAAAAAGAAAGCAGAAGAGCTGGCTAAAACAATAAAAAAAAGTTGCTGGCCAACATTTCCATATCCCTGGTGGCAAGTTGCAGATGTTTGACATCTACACTACTCCTGCAAAATAGTAATTAGGGGCTGAGAGGTTTCCTTGTATTCAGTGGTCCTTGGTGGATTTTCAACCATGTATTTGCCCGGTCGCTCTTTCGTGTTCTAAAGAACAAAATATTAATGTTAAGTCTTTGGTTTTGTATCTGCAAAGCAGACACAATATTATTAATTTGTTTCTGTAGTGTTTTCAGACCTCTGGATGGTAAATTCTAATATCTTTCACTCTTGTAGATGTACAACATCTTCCCATACCTTGGATTCTTCCTAAGGGCTAACAAGGCTCTTCTCAAAAACAGAGACGAATTCCATGCTTATGCACAAGTTACTTTTGTAGAACATCTCAAAACCCTGGACAAAAATGATCAAAGAAGTTTTATTGATGCTTTCCTGGTTAAACAGCAGGAGGTAACTGCGTCTTTTCTCATTTATTCCAAATTTTATGGTTAGATGAAGACATTCACAATTTCCTTTCCGTCCTTATAATTATAGTTATAGTTCTTTAGGGCATCTATCTTTGACAAAACACATACAACAAACTGGTAGAGTTGAACAGATATTTGACTCTGTTGTAGTTCCAACCCTTTTAATCAGTAAACATTTATCTTTATGCTTTTCTTCAGACTGTATCAATATATTTACAGAGGCTGCATCTTTTTATCTGCTCTATCTGCTGTCATAGCCCTTCTGACTCCTTCAAAAACATTACAGAATGAAAGTTCTACCTGGGCTTTTCCTTATCTTGGGTCTCTGATGTATCTGGGTTACCTTCTTCATAGAGAAACCAACTCTCTTTGCAGCTGGCCCCAGTAAATGCAGAGATCAAGTAAAACATAAAACCTATGTCAACACTCTTCTCCAGGTACAAGCCCAAAGCTTTTATTTGTTTTTCACACTTTTAAAAAAAACCCAGGATTTATTTCTTAATTAATGTTTAGCTACGTAAATTGCTTTTTCACGTGGAAAGCTTTAAGTTTTGATCCTTTTTTCTCAACCATTTCTTTCAGGAGAAATCCACTACCAATGGGTATTTCCATAATGGCAACTTGCTAAGCTTGGTGAGCAATTTGTTTACTGCTGGTGTTGAGACGATTTCCACCACACTGAACTGGAGCTTTCTGCTGATGCTAAAGTACCCTGAAATTCAGAGTAAGTGGTTTTGATGACAGATGCTGTCACACTCTGTGCCTTAGGAACTGAACAGGAACCTGGAGAGTCAACATGTCTGTTAAAACACTAAGTTACAAAAAGCCAAGATTTCCAGCTAAAAATTGTTTAGGTATCGCTGTGCCCTGTGGTTCAGACCCAGTGAGGGGCACACTAGTCAGCCTACCAGTAGATTATAAACAGAGTTCATATTGGCCAGGTCCTTCACTCAGTAAAATCTCATTAATTAAAAAGAAGAGAGTTGTCCTTGTTGGCCAATGAAATTGTTCCAAGTTTCCCTCAGAAACAGGCTGTTGATAAATGAAAGGCCTGTGCAGATGTTAAATGGGCTGTACTGAGGCTTTAAATACCTGAGAAGATTTAGGGACTTTCTCTTTGACACCTCCATTCCAGTTTATAGTACAAGGTTGTTAGGAGTCAAGTGGGGGTTTTGAGACACCACTTGGTCAGAGTAAGAAACTTTAGGCAGAAGAGAGAGCTGAAAATTACAAGTCTTTAGGTTTCTAATTGGTAAAGAAATAATCAAACACTGTAGTTCTGTCAGTCTCTCATTATTTCTGAAAGGAAAAAAAGATTTTGGAAGAAGTTATGGTTTTCGCTCAAGGTCTTTTGTACTTTACATCAGTAAAGCACAGTATGTCTCAGGGATGAATGAGTCCTTGTCTCTTTCTTATAGTTGATTCTTTCCTCAGGAAAGGTTCAAGAAGAGATAGAGCAAGTGATAGGGTCAAACCCCCCACGGATCGAGCATCGAACTCAGATGCCATATACGGATGCTGTCATCCATGAAATTCAGAGGTTCGCTAATATCCTGCCATTGGATTTGCCTCATGAGACTGCTGCAGATGTCACTCTCAAAGGCTATTTCATTCCCAAGGTGAGATGCCTACAGGATTGTTTCTTTTAGCATTTCTTCTTTCTCAAACATGGTTAATGTGATAAACATGAACTCTCTAATGACGTCACATAACAGCAGTCAGAACAATATCTTCCTCCAGGCTGACAATCTTGAAGTCTTATTGCCATTACCACCACCACAATACTTGTTCATGGATTAATTCCACTGCCTTATTTTGCAGGGAACCTACATCATCCCCTTACTGACCTCAGTCCTGCAGGACAAATCCCAGTGGGAGAAACCAGACATGTTCTATCCTGAGCACTTTCTTGACGCCAATGGAAAATTTGTGAAGAAAGATGCCTTCATGCCTTTTTCAGCAGGTGCCTTCTCTTTTCCATTTACTGCTGTTGCAAGTACAGATCTTAGACAAGAACTAACTGTACCAGTGTTTTTTCGTTACTGAAGCCTGGCCTCCACATTGTCTTTTTCATGGGACCATTTCACAACCCATATTTCACAGATTTCTCAATACACACCTCTGATAAGAGATAAGACAAACATCTGTTAATTCCTCCCACATCCGGATGCTATTGGTTTCTCAGTTAGTATTCAATGATTATAAATGAGTATGTAGTGCTTTCTTAAATAGGGAGGAGGTTTTCAGCAAATTCCGTGACGGTTTAGATAATACATTTCTGCGTTATAATCTGTAGCCCACAAGTGCTCTATGGCCTGGGCGTCTTTGTCTCTGACTCTTGCCATACCTAGCTGCATTGTCTATGACCACACACAAAATACACAGGAATGGTGGCTTCTGTGTCTTTTCTGGGCAACCTTGTTTCATTTTTGCACGTCCCTTTTAAAAAGTCATGAATAATGTCATGTGGGATAAAGACTTCATATACTGTGCCAACAAAGAGGAGTTGCCTTATATAAAAACCCCAAACTCTGTGTAAAATCAAAGGACAGAAAGGGGTTGCTGTTTGAGGTGTTCACAGAGTGTGACATTCACCTAAGCTTACACACCTGCACCATTTGCCAAAGCATGGGAGATTCCAACCCCCATGATGATTGCTCCTTCTCTGGCATTCCTCCTGCTTTCCATGTTCTGTCGTTGCTCAATTAAGTTCCTATACGTCAGTCTCTGGCTAATTTGTCTGTCATACCCACAACACTCTGCACTTTTTAGAGACTCTATTTGTGCGTTTTTAATTCTGCATGATATTTGAGTATGTTTTTTTCTTTTCATGCTCACCACCCAACATATAGTAAATAATTTTTTTCATAAAAGGGCTTACGATACTTCCAATTCTCAGGCTTTCTTTTTTCAGATTTATGGCTAGATGGTCTAGCTGAAAGTACATCCAGGGAGTGTCAGGTCTGGGCGTTCCCTGGAGGGTTTATTTCATAGTACAGCCATGCAAACACTCTACCATTTTCTTTCTGTCATACAAGGGAGTTAAAATCATAGAATCATAGAATTGCCTAGGTTGGAAGGGACCTTTCAGATCATCTAGTCCAACCATCAACCTAACTCTGACAGAAACCATCACTAAACCATATCTCTAAGCACTATGTCTACCTGTCTTTTAAACACCTCCAGGAATGGTGACTCCACCACTTCCCTGGGCAGCCTGTTCCAATCTTAATAAACCTTTCAATGTAATTAAAATAAAATCTTCGTTCAGCTTTTTGCTTGTTCTGGCCTTGAATCACCATGCTCTGATTAAGGCAGTTTACAAGCTGCTGAATTTGACCAGAATTGAGAAAAATTTATATTCAGAGCGCTTTTGAAGAAAGGCTTATATTAGGGGCTCCACAGAATAACTCCACCACCTTCCTCCTCAGTCCAGCTCTAGCCAGCACTCATGAGTCTGTGACAAAATTTAATATAAAAAATTGCCTGTGACTAGACTAAGAGAGCCAAAGTCTAGACTAAACCAACCAAAGTTGGTCTGGGATCCAAAAATTGAACGAAGTAGAGGAAAAATGTGAAAATGAAGAAAAATACAAATTTTACTGAAAAATGGAACTAAGGAATTCAGCTTGCATTTCCATTTCTCCCCAAATGCAAGCATTTAGACAAAGGAAAATAAAAAAAAATCACCAGGTGGCTTTGTTATCATACCTCTGAAGACCACGTATCCTCTCTCTCAGATGTTTCTTGTACTAAATAGATTTTTAAGAGCTACTGTGTTCTTTATTCATAGCTAGGATGTGACATTTCAAGTGTTCTGGATACCCACTGATCTTCCTCAGAATAAGAGCTGCTCAGTGGGTTTTTTTTCTTCCAACTATTGAAGAACCAGCTCCCGCTGACTCGCTTATGGCCATTCTGCATTTCGTTGCAGGCCGGAGGATCTGCGCCGGTGAGACTCTTGCCAAGATGGAGCTCTTCCTCTTCTTCACCAGCCTCCTGCAGAGGTTCACTTTCCGCCCTCCCCCTGGAGTCTCTATCTCAGACCTGGACCTCAGCCCTGCTATTTCATTTAATGTCATCCCCAAGCCCTATAAAATGTGTGCTGTTACACGTTCCTAGAGTTCTAATCAGCATCAATTTGTTTAAGAAAAATTTCTAATTACTTTTTCATGGTATCTGCCTTCTTAATTCTTTGGCCAAAACAATTCACAACATTACACCCTAATAAAGGTTTCCAGTACTTCATTAAAATGTCTTGGCCATTTTAAACAATGCACAGTTGTCTCCACTTCCAGTAGCGGACAGATCAGAAAAGCAAAGCAGAAGAATGGTAAAATTTACTAGATACAATAGGAGAATACTCCTACATATCCTCATGGTACTCTTTGAGCTGTATATCCTCACATTTTTATCCCCTCTGAAGCACCAGCTGTGCCAACTGTACATCCTCGTTATTGCGTACCATTTTGCATCTCAAGGGGAACCACTTAAATCCACAGAGCTGCTGCACTGGAAGCTGGAATACTCCAGATCCTCACAGCCTCTGTTGCTATTTAGTCCAGGGCTCCTGTGAGAAAAATTAATGTCACTTACAGGACATTTCCATTGCCATCCTATGTGTGTCTGTCTTCTGAGTTATGTTTGCACTTGGAGAAGGTGATGTTTTTCATCAGTTAGCTGATATCTGTGAAAATTACAGTTTAATTAGCTTTACCAGGAATAAAAATATTTTTTTTCATTCTCTGCTCCTGAGTTTTAAAGGTTAAAAACATTTCTGAAAATATGGTAGGGTTCCACTGAAGGCAAGGTTTGAAAAAGGGATTCACTGTAGAAAAGGTATTAGAAGCTGCTGATCACATTTCATTTTCTGAAGCTGTTCTTTCTCATATCATCAAAGTACTCAAAACAAATTACATGTTCTCATTTCTTGTTCCTATTAAACTTTAAACAAAACATATTTATCTCAGTAATAGAAGAAATCCAATGTAACAAGAAATCTTACACTTGTCTTATAAATAAAGATTCTGAAGCCATAGAAAGCATGCGATAATTGAAAGCATGATCACAGTGCATTAAGAGGTGGGAGGTGATACGATTGCACTGTGTTTTCCTGAGAGAGTTTGTTTGTACAAAACAGCTAATCTTGTCTAACCATCTTTGTACATATTGATTCACATGAACTCAATTAACCCACTATCTGAGGCTTTTCCACTTATTTATCTTCAAAGACAGAACCAGATCAAAATGGATTATTTAGTCTTTTTCCAGCTCTAACATTTCAGAAAAAAAAATACACTCAGTTTAAACACTGTTTCTTCACTTGGGGGTTTGAGACAAAATTATGAAAGGAATTTATTTTTTCATGAGTAAAACAGGTCTCCGTTCTTTACATTAGTTCTTGCCAGCAGTTGCCACCAGCCCTGGAGAGGCTAAACACCCATTTCTAGATCTTTACTAATTCAGAAGAAGATGGACATCATCTGAAAGATGACAATGCCAGACAGTGTAATAGTTATAGAACAGTTTCTTCATGTTCACAAGATCACCAGGACGAACAACACCATGGAGGCTGTTAACCAGGTGAGACCCACGCACTTCAGAAGAAGGCAGAACCCAGTTATACTAGAAACAGGACATTAATTCACACCTAATGTTCACCAAAAAGGCCCACAGTTATAATCACAAGACTACTTAGCGTGTTGTTGGTCTGCCCAATTGCCTTGGACAGTTTGGGTACACTTCTGTCAGACACACCAGCTGACTGTCTGCATCTCACCCTGAGAAGAAACAGAAAACCTCCCTCCACCACCTGACACTTGCACCTGTAAAGTGGCAATTTCTTCTTTAATTGTCATTTCTTCCTCATTTCCCTGCCTTTTTCTGTTGAGCTTCTTCCAGTGAGGGAATGCTACAATTACGTCAGACAGTCCTGAAAATTTATTTCACAAATATAGATGTATCTGCCGCAGCCTGCCGTATGAAAGAAATAACACTTGTGGACTTGTTATAGCAGATCCCTTCTCAGGAAAAACCTTAAGCCAAGCTGACCTGAGTCCAGAGAGTCATTAAGATTTTTTTCCTGAATATTCCGCAACTGGATAACCTCAGTAAATAAAGCATACACTTGTGGCAAAACAGCTGGTACTTTTGGAATGAACCTTCTGACTTGCTATTAAACAGTGCATTCCAGCTGTCAGAAGGCTCCCACCTCCTGGCGACAGTAAAGGGAAGTTAAAATTGACCAAGAGCCAAAATAGCCTGAGATCGACACTGTGTCAATCCTCCACATCTGTTCTGCCCCATAGGCAGCATGGGAGTTGAGTGGTGCTCTTGGCTCATGTCCAGCATCCTCAGGGTGCCACCAGACACATCAGGGCTCATCCATCGAGTGCTGGTGCAAAGAGCATCGTTGTTTACTGAGCGATCACTATGGAGTGTGTAGGTGACCCTTCCCTCACCAAGCGTGATGATGGTTACCTCTTTTCTATGTGCTTATTGCTTGTCCTGACTCTTCTATTGACTATGAAAACCAGAAAGTTTCTGCAATAGACATTGCAGAGAGAATTTTGCCAAAACCAAGTCTTCACTCATTATTGGAAACCTGCTCATCACAGATTGGAAGGGGTCCTCCTAGATATTGCTAGTGTAAACGTTATTTTTCTTCCTACTGTCCCACCCTGCGGTGAATGAGCATTTGTGGTGGTGGTCTCTGTCTAAACTTCAACCCAGGTGCACAATCACTCCGAACTCCACCTAAAAGTGCAATAGGAGGAAAACTTCAAATGCTACTACATAATTCTTTCTCTTTACTGTAGATGCCCTTTTATCACACCATCATATAATTTTTGTCTTAAAAATATTTTTGGCAATTAGAAGGGATGACCCCATCTATGAATCATTCATATCATTTTGGGACTAATATACAGAGCATGACCAGAAAAGAAGGGGTTATGGAGAGGCACAAGATCATGCATGCCTCTGTAAGAATCTCTTGCAAGGACATCAAAATGTCTAGACTGTGGGCGCAGCCTGCTCCGGTACTGAGTCTGTAGACCCCAATATGTTACTTTTTCTTTCATGAATGAAAAACCACCTTCTCTTTAGATGGCAGATGGCTCCTCATGCTCTTCCATTAACTGGCAATACTTCTAGGAGAAGATGGAGAAGATAAATCCACTTCCATGAGAATTTCAAGTTCTTGTTATTAACACCTTCCTGAAGGCAAGAAGATAGAAGCAGCAAAGTTCATATTAGTGCTTCAGTGAGTTCCCTGCACTGGCTATACATTGAGGGGTTTCAACTGAAAAGTCAGTCTTGTCTGGACTGACCCTGGTCTTTCCTCCAGGACATTTATTGGCCTAGGTAGCCTGAAATTCTTCCTTTCATACGGCAGGATCCTACATAGCACGACCACCTCAGGCTCTTTGCTGAGATATCTCTGTTTATCAGATGGTTATTTTCTGTCTTCAAATCAAACAACCACTGGATGTAGTTACCTGGAAATTATTCTCCCTCTTGATAAATATAGGATTGCCACAGCTTCTGTAAAAATGGTCTAACTGTGCTCCAGGCATAGATTTAGCAAGGGCAGGTGCCTTCCATTAGTACCATCCTGTCAGGTACACACTGCAAGTCAAGTTACACTGGATTTAGCCCGTGAATGTGTCGAGCATCACCTCCTCACAGACCTACAGGCATCCAGCCCTGTATCACACTTGCCCTTCCAAAGGTCTATGTACATAAACTATTTACTTTTCTCACTCAGCTGGGCAGTTGTTAGTTAACCCATTAGATCACATTGTTAGTGATGCCAAAAGGTTGCAAGGAAGAAAACCAGCAAGCTGATCAGTTGGGCACTGTGTGAAGCTTTGAAACTACATGAAGCCAGAACTCGTATTTATTTGAATTTTTAGCAGCTTCACAGCTGCTGTTCAGAGGCTCTCTGGCAGCTGTTTGGCCAGCAATATGCCACTGCTATGCTTCTAGTCCACATTACCTGAATCAAAGGAGATCTGAGTGACAGCGTTGACATAAGTCAAGCCAGCAGCTTAGAGAGGCAAACCTTGGAGGAAGCAACAGTCTCTTGGGTATTAACCAACCTACTTTTTGACTTGAATCTGTGTAGACTGCACTTTTTCCTCCCTTGTTTTCTATAATACACTGCCTGGGCACATGCTGTCTGCATTAAACCTTCACAGCATTGAAGCCAATTACTTAGCTTTCATATAGGACTAAGGACACCCTTGCTGTCCATACCAGAAGAAATAGTTGGACGATGTAATGAAGAGGCCCGTTTCCTCCCCAGTCCCTTTCTGTAGGCTTGGTTCTCTGAAGTCCTTCCTCCTGAAGCTCGTGGCTCATTTTCTCAAGTAGAAAGACCGACCTAACCTTGTTTCTCCAGCAGGCTAGCCCCACAAATCTTTCCCTTCCCACCATGGCTTGTCTCTCTCTTTTTCTCTGTTTCCCAGACAAGTTCAGGAATGAATCTGCAGAGCTTTACAAGGTCCCCTTCCACCACGAATCTGCTGAGCTTTATGAGGTCCCTTTCCACCACCTGGACTCTTTGTTCTGCTTTTGTCTGTCCTCCACCTTTCAGCTCTCCATTCTTTGCCAGACAGGACTGCCAAAACTGGTTCGAACTCAGGCTTTAGTTAATCTCCTTGTCAAAAGGAAATAGGATTCCTTTTATTTTGGACATGACTCCTGTGAGGTGCTGTAATCATGGCCCCTTCCAGTTCAGTAGATAAACACAAGCTTAAGGCTGACTCTTAATTTTCACCATTAAGTATTTAATGACTGACTCATTTCAGGTCTGTGAGGAACCTTACTAGCAGTGCTGGGTACACATTTGCACAGAGATATCCACAAAATACTAGAAATACATAGCAAATTCACCAGAAGGCAGCACCTATAGACACACATCCCCTTCACAGTCACATTCTGCTTCCAGTCACACTTATTTAAATCCAAGAGGTAAAATTGTGGTGCAAAACTGGAATGCCAGAGGCTTGCAGAACCACAGGATAATTCAGGTTGGAAGGGACTGCAGGAGGTCAAAGAGTCAGTTGTGAGGTCAGACCAGGCTGCTCAGGGCTTTATCCAATCTGATTCTGAATCCAGATGGATCCAAATACAGTTTTGGACATACATAGGTGTAACAGAAAGGACAGTACCTCTCCGGGTCACAGTTAAATGCCAAGATGCTATAATAAGCCTCCCACTGTTCTATTTTACAGTGGAGGTCTGATTTTGGTACACTTCTCAGTCTGAGATCCAAGCTCCTTAGATGAGCTTGCATGGCATGATGCTTATTGCTCTGTTGTCCCAAAACTCATGGCATCGTTTACCCGGTGTGCAAGCCAATAACATGCAGAGTCGAGGTATTAGCTATTTATTGGAAGTTTTGCGCAGAAATGTGTGCTAGGGGGTATTTCCGCAAAGCTAGCACACCCAACATTGAAACAGTCATTCATTTATACATTGTAAATTAGCTTAATTAACATTTTGATTGTTCATCAAGTTTTTAATGGTGCTTATAGTTCCTTATCTTGATGCTGATTGGTGTAAAGTGTCCCTGACTTCAATTATAGGTACAGCATCTCTTAATTTTACTGCACAGGCTCAGTGGGCGAGGGTCTTCAAGCAGAGATGGGTATCCTAATTCTAGAGGAGTGGTTTTCATATTATAATTACTCAAGTTCACCTAAAGGGCATATTTCACGTTGTACAGCCAAATTGCTTGGGCAATCAGACCACTAAAGTTTCTGGTACCTGGTTTTAGGTCCTTCTGTCCCATTGTCTTGTCAAGAACCATTTACCCAAATGATTTACAGAGTTACAATCATAGAGACTTCAATATCAGCTCTACTTTGTAATGAGCAGAAGGCACTGGAATGGTGGAAGTAGTCTCCATGACAATAACAAACTGCTTTCAAGGGAAACTATCACTAGAAGACCACCACTACGCTACCACTTTGCTTTTCTCTGGGGACGTATTGGTAAAACGACATGCTGTAACATGGAAAGCTAAGAAATACTGGCTGAATAACAATGTCTAGTGATTCTTAAAATGTAAAAGAGAATCAGTGTATCAGATCAGATGCCCTGTGAAACAATAGTCCTCCTATTTTAAATAATCTGCAAGGTGCTGGAAGAGGTGGTCCAAACTAGTAATTTGTACAATATCAGGAACCAACAGAAATACTAAATCATAGAATCATAG
>VYZM01001173.1:90513-101121 GCA_013398915.1 Dromas ardeola | reverse complement strand
TCCCCGCCGGAACCAGGACAGGTTCCCATTGCCCCATTCCTCCAGCCTCTCCAGGGCCATCAGGGTGACAGCCCTGCCCTCGAGAGTATCACCTGCATGCCCCAAACTGTTGTCCTCTGACAGCCTGATCAAAGTGTGCTCCAGTGCCTGTTGCCGACTCCATTGCTAGGTCACTGATGGCATTAAACGGGACTGGTCACAGGATGGATCCCTGAAGCATTCCAGTCATTATCCAACTCTGGGTAGAGTATGACCCATATACTACTCTGAGATAAACAAGAAACTTTGTATTTTACTCTGAAAGAAATCTAAAAATGCATTTTACATAAAAAGATACTAGTCCTGGTAGAGCCTTAACTATGAAAAATAAGAGGCTGCAAGAAAGTCCTATTGTCATCAACTTTATGTGTCAGCTACTCAAGTTTTGTGGTGAAAGGCAATAATATCTATCGGACAGGATAAGAATTTGCACACAATTCTGTGCTCTCAGATGACTTTAGAGTCACTATAACTCATTTTATAAGTGTGGTAACTTGCCAGGGCCCAACAACTCAATGTCTGCATTAATGGTTAAGATAGACCTCTGCCTGTGGGGCAGTGTGAACCTCACAGTATATCTTAAAAAAATCTCATATTCCTCTGGCAAAGCTGGGCACGTTTTTGTCAGAACATGCTTCTACTCTAATTACAAGTTTCTATCCATGTCAGTAAATCCCTTCCCACTCAGTTTAACGAATGGAATTGTTTTAAAAACACAGCACAAATTCCCTTTATTCTGTTTCTTTTTAGTAGGAAAACACTGGTTTTAGAATGAGTGTGAAGAATTTTAACTCAGCATCTTGGAAAAAAACAACCAGCAACTTTCAAAAACATCCATTATTTTATCCATTTAAATAAAATATATCCAACTGTATGTAAGACAGAATAATATACAGTGAAAGAGATGAGCGATCAGGGGTTAGAGTAATAAAGGGCAGGCAAACTGAAAAAAGCTTTTGATAAGGGAAAAATATAGGAAATGTAATGTCAAAATGAAAGACTATTTGGCATCTGTATAAAACCTTTGCTAAAGAACAGCTCACCTCTGTCAGTCTGCCCACGCTGAAAAAATAAAAGTGAAGGTGCAATACATGGTAAGTGCTTTGATAAAAGGCAGCAGGCCAACAATTATGCTCGATTATGAAAGTGAATATTTTAAAATGGCTTTAAAGATATTAAAAATATTAAAGAAAGGCAGTACAGTAGAGATAGAAAAAGTTCTACCTATCCTAGTAAGATTCAGGATCTATGAGAGAACGCATCTTAACTTAACAGATGAATTTCCAGAACTGCACTCAGGTATCTATTTGTCCTTTGAATGTCAGTTTCATACGCTCACTCAAGTGCACTGGATAAAATATTTATTTGTTTGGTTTTACTTTTCAAGATTAGTGACTCAAATATACATAATTCTATATCTTGATAGACATAATTTCTTGATAGAAATCATTCCAATACCTTTTCCTGTCAGAACCTCCAGTGTAATTCGATTTCCCATTTATTTTTCTGATGCAAAAACTAGGAGATGTGTAATGTTAGGGCTGCAGGCAGGTGACTAAGCCACTGACTAGTCTCTGGTCTAAGGTTAAGCTAACTGAACAGGACATAAGATACAATGAGGAATGGCATGAAAAATTGCCAGACATGACAGATAACCATGCAAGAAACTGACAGAAGTTACAGATAGTGCTGCAAGGGATACCTGAATTTCAAAAGTGGTTACAGGGGAGTTATATGAGAAGAGCTGTACTTCCCAAGTAGCTGAAGGGGAATACCAGGCACCTGCAGGGTAATAGACACCTGTGAAGCTACTACTACTTAGGTAACCGTAACAGTAGTACTTTTTGTGTATATAAAACCAAGAGTATTTGTGTGATTATATAAAAAGTACCAAACTTTGGTACAGTTGTAGCAAAAATGGGACCAATAGGGAAGAAGTACTCAGAGGGCAGACTGTTTATTTGGGAGGGGCCTGATGTGATGAAAGGGAGGTACAAGACTGCTGGAAAGGAGGATGAAGAAATGGGAAATGTCAGGATAACGTGATGGGATGGGGTATTTCCCTGCCCAGCAAGGGAACTACTGGCATGGTAAGAACAAGCACCCTCACATCACTGTGGCAGTACCCGTTCCAAGCCTTGTGTGTTGGCATCTGTCGTTTGAGACTAAATTGACAGCATGGGGACTGGATGGGCTTAGGTACCAAAGCACGTTTAGTCATGGGTATGTTTAATGTTGACAAGGGACTCAACATCCAGGTCCCACAGTGGGGTAGATGTCCACTCCAGGAGAGGAGAGAGGGCAGCACAGGTGTTCCCACACAACCTCCCTGCCATGTGGCAGGGGGACATGGCAGCCCACGAAGGCACTTGATGGTTTGCGCTGGACTGAACACTGAGTGAATGACAGATGCTCCCTTTAACTTCTCTCTCAAGGGAGAGAAGAATCAGAGAGAGATTGACTTATGGATTGAAAAAGAAACTAAATTACTTTAATGAAATATTAATAATAACATAATAAAAAGAAAAGATAATGTTAAGAAAACAATGAAATATATACGAGATATATAACCTGTATCAAGCTCCCAGGATGACGATCACATCACGGGCAGGCACTGGGAAAGTCCCAGACTGGACACAGTAACGGACACGAACTGGATTCCAGATCTGGATTCGGGAACACACGGGTCGGGATCAAA
Organism: Dromas ardeola; assembly: GCA_013398915.1. Taxonomy (NCBI): domain Eukaryota; kingdom Metazoa; phylum Chordata; class Aves; order Charadriiformes; family Dromadidae; genus Dromas; species Dromas ardeola. Next base: position 98,384 of record VYZM01001173.1, on the reverse strand, counting down.
GGCAGACAAACAGACAGAGTCCTTCTCGGATGCCGGCCGCTGAAGAAAGAGGCTGACAGCTTTGATCCCTCAGCTTTTATACTGAGCACGATGCAGATGGGATGGAACACCCTGTTGGTCAGTTTGGGGTCACCTGTCCTGTCCGCTCCTCCCCACAGGTGCGACCCCTCCATGCTTTTCCACTTCTGACCCTCCAACGGGGCACACAACAAAGTTAGCTGACCTTGGTTATTATAGCAATAAGTATAAGCAAGAGCCTCTCTGCGTACCATTCCTTGGCATTAACTATAAACATCAGACGTTATCTGCTAGAAGCCAACTCTGTCTGAAAAAATACGCTGTTAATTTCAGAGAGTTCAGCTAGTTAGAAGAGACTTAGCTGAAAAGTAAAATTAATGGAAAGAAAATTGGTTCTGTTTCACCTCAAAGCAGAGGTAAAGACAGGTTGGCACAGGGGTCTTGGCCCACAGGCAGGGCTGCGGCCTCCTGCCCCCCCCCCTCCATGAGCCCGTGGGCACTGGCCCCTTCCGGTGGGCTCTCTGCCGGGTCCCCCCAGCAACCCAGAGCCTGTCACTGATGGGACTGGGCAGAGAATACTTGGTTCTGATTGGCTGAACTTCCCGTGGCACCTGCCGATTGGCTGTTGCCATGGGGTGCGCCCGGCCTGCCCTTCTGGAAGGTTCTCTGCCCCGTGGCAACGGCGCTGCCATTAACGGCTTAGTTATGGGGGAGCCTGTCCCAGCCCTGTGTCAACTGCCACGGCACCTCCCCAGCCACTTCCAAACACATCCCGTCCCTGCAGCCGACCTGAGAGAGATTACTGCAGGGAGAGAGATTACTGCTGCCGCCTTCCTCCTGGTAAATGTGCCCCTGAGCGCTGTATATTAGGACTCTCCAGCAGGATTTTGCAGTGCCTACATGATGGGGATGACAACCCGATTTATCTGTCATAATTGTATTTTGGGCAGCTTTTCCTTGGCACTGCCTCCTTAACTTTAATTCACACCTTCTGCTTCCTCCTCTGATTACAGAGTAGAAAGATTCATCCTCTTTCTAATTTCCTCAACTGGCTCTACTAATAACGAAAAGAGGTATCATTTTCTTCGTTCTACTTTTTTTACTGTCTGTCTATTTTGATAACCGTCCAATTTTATTTTCGTACAGTATTTGGAATCTCATGTAAATCTTTCACTCCTGGAATCATATAATGATGTCATAATCTCAGCTCTCTCTCTCAAAAATATTAATATACAGCAGATTTCCCATTCCCTTGTGGCTGCACAAGGAATCTTGAAGAGCTTAAGATATCCTGAAGTGTCATGTGACAAAAAGGAGCATTTTGCTTAAAATAAGCTTAACATCTCAACATATTTCAAGGAAGGATTCCCAATTTTCAGATGCTAAGTGTTGCCAATACTCTATAAATATCTGATCAATCATCCAGGCTAAAAACATAGAACATTTTAGAAACACATTTTATGAGCTGTTAATCCCTGGGACAAATATTCTTTGGTATTTCGGTTCAGGCTATTAGCTGGAGAAGCAGGCATAAGTCATCATATGGCAGAGGTCATGCCTGTAGGGACAGTCTTACAGCTTTTCCTCTGTGTGTGTTTGCATGTCTTCAAAGCAGATACTGTGATAGCAGCAATCATTGAATATAAATGTTCCCCGGCTGAACTGTCAGGATCAGGATGTCCCGATTTCAGGTATGTGATCCGTTCCTTCACAAAAGGTACAAGAGCTCCTGTAATTGACAGAGTGTGTGGCATTTTGACAAGATGCAAGACATGCCTACCTTCTGTATCTGAGCTATAGATGAGTGCCTTATAAATAATATGTGTGATAAACAACAAATAGCTTAAACTCTCGTTTCTAGTCAGAGCTAGCTCAGCTCCCTCTAGCAGTGTTGGAAAAAAACACCAAAACCCTAACAGATCAGACATTTTAGTTTTGATTCTGTTCTCATTAAAAAATCTAGAAAGAAGAGTAGAAAAAGATACAATAGATCTCCCTGGAGAATGAAAAAGGACACAGATTTCCTTAGGCAAACTGTTTATTTTTAAAAGTACACAAAGAGTGTAAAGAGTGACGTTTTAAAAGATTAACCAATTTTTACAGTAATTTTCCATGCATAATGCTGGAATTCTTATCTAATTCTTCAGAGCGCTTCATGACATCACAGATGGTGGCCAGTGCCTGGGTCACTCTGTGACAGAGATATTGCACAATTTTAATTGTTTAGCTCTGCATCAGCTTGCTAAGTAATATGTCAAAATTAAAACCCTTAAATAACTGACCTAATAATAAATGATCTAATATGAAACACATTCTAGTATAGGACACATCTGGTAGACAATATAGCTAAATTAACTTTTTTTTAAACACAGTAGTACAGGCTAATTAATTCCCAGCTGTAACCAACCTTACTGAAAGTACATATGCCAAAGGCATAAACCTTTACATTTTTTGTAAGAATGTTGATAAAACAACACATCACACTGTTATTGCAGTCTGAAGTAAATAGACTTTTCCCTGAACTTACCAAATTTACTTTTGCGTTATTTACCGTTTTCATTTCAATTACATGTAACATTTACATGAAGAGCTATCTGTCTAGTACTGCAAACTAAATTAAAAAGGATTGTAAGAATGTTAACACAGAAATGCTTTTGTTAGAGTCTTACTCTAATTAGCAGAAGGCAGAAGCTCTGAATTTTCAACTCATGCGTATACTGCTATTTCTTTTCCTGAAATCTGACAAACTCATTGTAATAAACAGAGCGTCAGTACCCGACTCCTTCCCTGCTTCTGCCACTGTATTGAAAAGGCCTATCACCAAGCTCATGGTACACAGCACCTTGCAGACCTAGTCCCTAGAATGACAGCTGCTTCCATAGTCAAAAGGAGGACAGCAGTATTATTTTGGCTGATGTGAAGAAATAATGCTATGTCATTAAGTTTCCCATTCTGTGTTTCATTGGAAAATGCTTTCGTTTCTGCTAATGACTGTTTTGGTGTTGTTGAAAAGAGATTCTTTTCAAATAGGCAGTTGTCACGTCCCACCCTCAGGAAAGAGGGGGGGTAAGTGACCTCAGATTCGTAAATTCTCAACGGCGCGGACTAAGGTGAGATAAATCTCAAGGTCCATGTAGAAACATTTATTAGCTTACCAAAATGGTTAGTATAGGTCTTAACAAGTCCACAATAATTGGTTAGGTATATAACAAATTATGGCAAGTGGTGGGGTATACATACTGTTAGTTAACAACAGGTATAGGACAATTTATGGCAAGCAGTACTTAAGGTCGTACTTAAGGTCGTTACTTAACAACTCTAACCGCTACTTAGCAATTCTAAGAGAAAAGAGAAACTGAGGGATAGAGAAAGGAAAAGACAGAGAAAAAGACAGAGAGAAAGAGGTCCTGGTTCCAGCGTCTTTTTCAGGGAATATTCCCAGGCATAATCATGTTCTTTCTTGGGAAGAATCTTCCCAGGCACTATCTTCTTCTTTTGTTTCTTCTTTGTTCCCCCCTAGGGGCACTTATTTTCCCCTTTTATGTTTGCTGAATTACCATGGTCCACCCCCCTTGCTGAGGACAGCCTCATCTCAGGTTTCTCCCTTCTCCCAGTGACATGTAGCATGATTTGGGTGGAGAGACGAGTGCCACAGTCATACATGTTTAGCATGATCTCTATAATCTTCATTAGCATATGCAGGCGTGTGCGCTTTCATATGCATTTTACGGATAATGAAGCAAAGGTCACAATGGCCTTGAGAACTGAGAACTAGCAAGCTCACCACACGAGTGGCAGAAATATCCTGTGTTCATAAGACAGTTCTCCCACACTTTCAGGCACCAGAAGTGTTAGCCTTATCAGTTCTTTGAAGGCCAGGCCTGCATTATTTATTTCCTTGTGAGTGTTTGAGGCATTCCTTTGAAGGCTTGGAGGGCCTTCTGTCCCTCGTCAGGAAATTTACAGTCCATCTCTTACAGCAGTGAACTCTGAGTATTCAAGAATATTAATATTTTTTGTTCTCCTTTGGACCCTAAGAATATATAGATTATTAAAATGTCTAAAAATACCTGTATATTATCACCTGCAACACAATGGAAATTGCTAAACGATGCCTGCCACTTTTGAGGAAGCACCCCCCCTCCACAAATACTAAATTGCAGTTTTCACTCAAAACTTCCAGTGAGAACATGAATTTCTTCCATATCCTTAGCAGTCACCAAGTTTCTTCTGTTTCTGTTAGGGAGATTGGCATACATTGTCATTGACAATGAACATTTCATTCATTTGATGGCTAAAATAGCAGAGAGTGTCTGGCTGGGCTACTAACTGCTCCCAGGATTGCTTTGTAAGGGTGCATCCCTCGTTTCTCTAGGTCAGTGATCCACTGGCCACGAGCAATAACACTGCAGAGGTAACAAACCTTAGATGACATCACACTTTGACCAAACTTTACACCTCCTCAGTGACACTGGTGTCAGTTTTATATTTTTAATGTTCTGTGGCTTGAACAACCTCGGAATTTCGCAGATAGCTGCATGCCAAGGTTAGAGTTGCTGCTCTTCCAGGGTAAGAGAAAGACTGGCCTTTGAATCAGTTTGAAGTTAGACCACTTTTTCACTTTTGAACAGATCAACCATGCAGTATAGAGTTTTTCAAATCTAAAAAGGAATTTTTATTATCACTCACCTCAGTAACAGGATATGTAGATTGGATAGAGGAGTCCTCATTTCCTTTGCCTGACAAATTTGGTGGCCTTCTATGATGTTGCCACATCATAGAAGATGAGAGCAACCGACATCATCTACCTGGATTTATGCAAAGCATTTGACACTGTCGCGCATGACATCCTGGTCTCTAGATTGAAAAAGCATGGATTTGATGGATGGAGCACTCGGTGGATAAGGAACTGGCTAGATGGCCACACTCAAAGGGTTGCGGTCAACGGCTCATTGTCCACGTGGAAACCAGTGACGACTGGCATTCCTCAGGGGTCAGTACTGGGATTAGTGCTGTTTAACATTTTTGTCGGTGACATGGGCAGTGGGATTGAGTGCACCCTCAGCAAGTTTGCTGACAACACCAAGCTGTGTGGCACAGTCGACTCACTGGAGGGAAGGGATGCCATCCAGAGGGACCTTGACAGGCTTGAGAAGTGGGCCTGTGTGAACCTCATAAAGTTCAACTAGGCCAAGTGCAAGGTCCTGCACCTGGGTCATGGCAATCCCAAGCACAAATAGAGGTTGGGTGGACAATGGCTTGAGAGCAGCCCTGAGGAGTGGGACTTGGGGGTGCTGGTGGATGAGAAGCTCAACATGAGCAGGCAATGCGCACTTGCAGCCCAGAAAGCCAACCGCATTCTGGGCTGCATCAAAAGAAGCATGGCCAGCAGGTCGAGGGAGGTGATTCTGCCCCTCTACTCCGCTCTGGTGAGACCCCACCTGGAGTACTGTGTCCAGCTCTGGAGTCCTCAGCACAAGAAGGACATGGACCTGTTGGAGTGGGTCCAGAGGAGGTACCCACGAAGATGATGAGAGGGCTGGAGCACCTCTCCTATGAGGACAGGCTGAGAGAGTTGGGGTTGTTCAGCCTGGAGAAGGCTCTGTGGAGACCTTATAGCAGCCTTCCAGTACCTAAAGGGGCTTACAGGAAGGATGGGGAGGGACTCTTTATCAGGGAGTGTAGCAGTAGCATGAGAGCTAATGGTTTTAAACTGAAAGAGGGGAGATTTAGATCAGATATTAGGAAGAAGTTCTTTACTGTGAGGGTGGTGAGGTACTGGAACAGGTTGCCCAGGGAACTTGTGGATGCCCCATCCCTGGAAGTGTTCAAGGCCAGGCTGGATGGGGCTTTGAGCAGCCTGGTCTAGTGGGAGGTGTCCCTGCCCAGGGCAGGGGGGTTGGAACTAGGTGATCTTTAAGGTCCCTTCCAACCCGAACCATTCTATGATTCTGTGATTCTATGAAATATCAATTACCCAATGACTTAGATTAGTTTACTCATTCAAGTTGGCTTGTTAGGTTTCCCCTTAGAGTACCTCACTCAGAACTTTGTTTTCCAACTAAGGCTTTGGAAAAAAGTCTTTGGAAAAAAGTCATCGGTTTCTTACAAGAAATATACTACTATATACTGCTATATACTATTGTTGAGTTCTTTCATGCTTTCGTTCCGCAACACTTCCCAAAACCACCAGGAACTGAACATCCATGCTGCAAGGATCTAGCTGGCAGAGCAGGAAGTTGGGATTTGGGAGACAAATGAGAGTAAGAGAGTCTGGAATGGTAGATGCACTGTGATTCTGTCCTCACCCAATATCTTCTATCTATATCTATTTTATATGTGTGTGCATATTTCTGTAATACCTAAGCTGTCTGCTTCAGAATTTAGAAAATAAGTGAGAGAACTTTTCAGTTTGTTTTTATTATTATTACACAAAAATGAAAGTTAGGTCAGGTTACACATGGAAAATAAGAGAACATGTTTGAGATAAGAGATAGGTACCTTGTCCATCCTCCTGCATTGTGGCAGAATGAACTTGATTCGTTTTAGACTGTGTCAGATGTCTTGACTAGATTGCACTTGTGTATCTAGTGAAACTTTCTAAATGATCTTTTGTTCACTTGTTTAGCTGCCTGATGCACTAATTCAGAGATTTCCACGTACATACCCCCCACCCTCAAAAATATGTAATCTCAATGCAGTTGGCTGTAGCTTTGTATCACTATTTCAGTTATTGGCAGTTCAACAACAGAAGTATCTAAACCTTGTCATAGAATCCCTATATCATTCTTTTCTGTCTTTGTGGATAATTATTTCCCCTCTTTTGTTTCTCTTCTTCCAGACTGAATATATTGGTTCTTCTCATGTTCCCCCACTGGTCTTACTTTCCAGATCATGTTATAGCATCCTTGACCTCAATGGCAGTTCAGTGTCAGTACACAGATCTTAGTTTTATAACCCTGAGCTAGAGAAGATGGAATGTGCTTTTGCCCTCATAGAAAAGGGTAAAATAGTTTAAAAGTCTTCTAAAAATATGAAAGTAAACATATTCTGTTTCTCCAAAAAGGTGAAAGCCCCCTTTTTCTTAGTAATGGACTGTGATTCCACTTTAGTAGTTAATAATCAGAGTGCTATTTGGTCTTCTTAAAACTAACCAGAACCACATGGCAGATGTGACTTTATTCACAATCTCTGTGCAACAATAATTAGGCATCATCATCTTTGAACTCTAGGTGTAGCTACATTCACTTGCCATCTGCCAACTACTGGGATATAAGATAAAGAATATGATTCTGAGTGGACTAAGAGAGTCAACAGCATTAAACAGAATGTGATAGTAAGACTTAAGGAAAAATCATAGCAGCTAAAAAGCATATATTTTATTGTTCTCTACTTTTCAGTTCCTTATGTTTCCTTTTTTTTCTTTCATGCTATGACAGTATAGGTCAATATATAAATAAAGGGTTTGAATTTTATAATCCACTTTTTTAGCCAGGCCTGTATTTTTTTATTTTTTATTCTTGTTTTGGTAAGACAAAAATTCTGCTCTGTTCAGAAGTAGCTCAGATAATTTAGGTGTCTCAGTACGGATGTGCAATTCAGTAGATTACACTTGAAGAAATACTTTGTAAACTTTGTTTGCAGATGGTGTGAGGAAGGGAAAGCCAATCTCCAGAAACATTGTAGTCCAAAAATTAGTTCTGTTCTAGTTGCTTTTTAAGGTGGCCAGTTGCTGCTATTATAGGGAGCTGATACATAGGTTTGACTGTGAGGCCCAATTGAAATGGAAGACATTGAGGAAATAATAATTTATTCCAAAGGGTTTGTGTTTTTTGGGTTGTTTTTTTTTTTTT